>MU223404.1:748974-764744 GCA_018584345.1 Thuja plicata
TTTCATAAATCTCCTAACAGAGTGCATACTTCATTGTATGTTTGTAAATCCTCTAACAAGGTGGACCTAGTAGTCCTAATTGCTTCTAACAGGGAAGATCATCAGAAGTGATCAATGTAAGCCTTAATCGACCAACTTTATATTGCAGTACCAAAGTTTTGTGGGTACCATCCCCACCCCAGTTTTACTTTCTATTTGGAAGGTTTCTGGGTTACCAAATCTTTGTGTTTATGTGTTATGAATGGTTATACTTTCATGCTTGCAGTAGATTAGATAAATGAATGGTTAAGTATATACAAGTGCAGAAATGATTTAAAGTTTTAAGAGTTACTGATTCACCCCTCCCCTCTCAGTAACTTGGTTAGTCTTGATTATTTCCAACAATAAGTTAGTATCAAGGATACATCATAAATCCAAAAAAATCACATGCATCCTTCACATATACATACATGCATAAGAACATTAAAGTGCACAAAAGCACATCGCATCCATCCTGCATCCACACACATCAGTAATCACATCATGCATCACATACATCTCATAATCACATATAAGAAACCACCCTACATCACCCACATGTCATTCCATCATAAAGAATCATATGTCTATATCATGCATGCATAATTGAAAGTACCATAAGTCCATATAACACATAAATCCCACCACAAATCTGCATCATATGTACATATAAAGTCCCATAGAAACATCCATACTTTCATGAAAGAATAAAAGTCTCAAATATCCATCATCACAGCATAGTTGTCTCATATAAATACAAACAGGTCTATTAGCCCCAAAAATAAATGCATCATGTAATATATCACTGCCCCTCAGGTCCCCCTATGGGGTCTGATCCTTTGGATCTTGCATCGACATTTCCTTAGGGTCACTTTTTCCTATAGGTAGCTATGTTGTCCCCACTATCCTCCTCACTCTTGTATGGGTCCACCCAAAAAATACTGAGAACCCCTATCTTTGTGGCTAGTAATCTCATCTCTGCAATAGATCTGTCCACTGGGGTATGTGTACTTGTATCATGCATCTCCCTCAAGGCCCCAATATCAGAACTCTCTACCTCCTGCATCTTGACTGAGCCCCCGGCCGACTGTCTATTACTTTAATTGTGCCTTGGCTAGTGGCTCCTTCCCTCTCCCTGAGTTATCTGGGATGATCCTCCCACCTATTTTTTGCCACATGTCTTTCAGATGGACCCTCCCGCTATCATCATTGACCCACCTACCAACCTGTATGACTCTCTCCTATCCCAGGGCATAGCTACATAATACATCACTCAATACCATCCCACCTACTCCCTAGCACCCACAAGCTTTGAGCTCATTCTCAGCATGGCTCTTGTATTTGTCCCCTCTCCACCTACTAGCTCTTCCCTCAATCCTTCAATATCCTACAACAGCCCATCCCACTTAGTCTGTAGCCTATCCCTCTTCGCCCAGTAATCCTCTCTCCCAGAGGTATGTATCCCTCTCCTGCACTGTGAACCCATCTGCCATCATCTGAGCTATCTTCCCCTATGTGCTCCCCACCTCCCCCTAGCCTCACCCAACTAATGTGTCATCTTGATCACCTATGCCCTCGGGTCAGCCACCTCCACCTATGCCTAGTTTCTCTTGTGGGTCATGACATCCCGCTCCTGTCAAAATGTGTCTCGCTCGGCCCACAACTCCTCTCTCTTTGCATGGGCATCCCTCAGCTACTAACTAGTATTTTTTTTATAATAACTATAGTGATTTAAATTTATCTTCCAGTGATTCACCCACACCACCTGAGGATGACCCTCCAACCCTACCTGATACTATCTCTATTTGTAATTATGGATCTGTTCTACCTGACTATGGCATTATGTAATGTCTCCCACCCTCCACATATACCTCTATCTCATCTCCCCCACTGCCTACCTCCTGATCTTCCTCTCCCTGATCACCATCTCCTCTCCCTCCTCTCCTAAGGGCTCATCTCTATGGCACAACCATTGGTAGTACCCTCTCCTATCCTACTCCCTGGCCTCCCGCTCTCCTCCTCCTCCCTCTCACTACCAGGGTTGTGACTCTCCTCACTCTGACTCCAGAGGTAGTCTCATCCTCTTGATAGCTTGTGGCCTCCAAAACCAAGCCTGGTACTCCTATGTACTTCTACCATCCATTGGGCCCCCATGCCAATCCCACTATACCGAAAGGATCCCCCTCTATGTTGCCAGTAATCCATACCTATCCAGGGGTGTCCCAAACTTGGATCACCTCTCCCGTGTCACTCTTTGATACCATCTCTCTATGTTGGGCATTCCTTGTGTATACCAAACTATCAAGTCACTCTATCTAGTCGATACTTCTCAATGATATAGTCACATCTCCCAATCAAAAATGTAGGAGTCATCATATATGGTAGCTAGACCTAATCCTCTACCTAGGGTCCTACCCTCATGTATGGCCTCCAAGTGATGCCATATCTGATGCCATCTATAACCTCCTCTAATATTCCATGTCATCTGCATCATGTTATGTCAGCAACTCACCCATGTTGTAGACCATAGGTTGGTCTTCCTGTCTCCCCCTCCTGCCTACTGTCCTGAGCACGACCATACGCTCCCAGCCCCATACCTGGAGTAAGGTGGTGAATCTTATACTCCTTTCATGTCTTGCTCCACCTTGATAGATGATCTGGTGGAGATCTTTGTATGCCTCTGCCAACATAAAGATGTCCCATGCTGTGGGTATACTTGCATCAATTATTTGCATGATCACTGGAATCAGTGCTCATGTCACACTAATTCCTCTTGTGTTAGGGGTAATATACCTCGAAACCAATCCACACATAAAGAAATAAAATCACCTCACCAACACCAAATCTAGGTTTCTGTCTAGGGCTAACTATCCATGTCATAGTGGGGGTGCAAAACTTTTCCCCATCAACGTTATTACTACCTACTATTGGGTAGTGTCCCCAGAAATCACCTCTATCCCCCAGATCGACAGTTGAAAAATTTGGTACACATCTTTCAAAGTGATCATCATCTCCCCTATTAGGAGTTGTAATGTCAACACTCATAGATAAATATCACCATCTCCATGTACATATGCCTATGGGGCATCCGTGAAAGGTACACAAGCCTAATCACATCCACTCATGCCCAGTCGGCAGGTGTGAACTATTTCAACACCCATAGAACTACAACCTATCTCTCCTGGGATGTCAAATGATTTACGGACCACTAAATTGAGCCAAGCCAATTCATGTTACTATCCTCATGTTAAAAATACCTTTTAGCATTATAATCCCTTCTCATTCCTTTTGCTCCATTTTCCCATTCCCTTCCTGCATTTCCCTTTTTACTCAGTATCTATATTCCCACCATTCTTTTATTTTCCCTACATTCCCGCAACCCTATCCTTCCTCACATTCTTGCAATGGTAGGATCACTCCAAATACTTTCCTGAACCAACCCTACAGGAATGCATTCCTGTGCAACCCCTTATAACCTACCCTAGTGATCTCTTGTAGGATCGCATAATTTTTCCCTCCCTCACCTATTTTTCTCCAGGACCACGATCCCACAAAAAAATTTTGCGGGATCACAGTCCCACAATAGGTTCTTCCCCCCACCCTTTTTTTTGTGATCCCACAAAAAATCCTACACACCCCATTTTCTACCCCGGGTCCATGAATCTTTTGCGGGATCATGATCCTTTCAGATTCGAGGATGATCCCGCCGACCTAGCACTTGCGGGTCACTTTCTTACAACTGAAAAACTATAAAAAAAAATCAATGTGTAATTCACTGAGCCAGTTTGTTGATCCTACATGTCTGTCTGGTGCTTGGTGCTAACATACTCTCCTCACAATGTCCACTTAGTGCCTCGATTGTCCCCTCTATGTCATCGTGTTGTGTGATATCAAAGCTCAAAATAAATAAGAAATTTATACGCTCAAAATACGCAATGAACCCTTTTCCTCGGCCTTTAACGCTTATATAGTGTCGCCCCTAACACTTTTTTCTACCTCTGATCCCTCCCTCATACCCAAAATCCTCCCAAACCCCTAATTTCTTGTTCATCTCATAATCTCATTATCCAAGGACCACATCTTCTCCTCTTTCCTTGTTAGTCCAGGTTTTTCTTTTTGAGATGCCGCCAGGCCCTCATTTTCTTTCCCTATTGCCTTCTTGAGGGTGCATCACCCAGTCTAAATCTCTTCTCCCAACCCTGGGGAAACTTTGTCTCCTATTACTTCTTGTTGTCTATTATTTTAACATCTTCAAAATAGTATTATTCTAACACTATGTCCAAGAGGGGCAAAATGTAGAGACCTAAATCCGATTACACAATTAAGTAATCCTATTTAGTTCTCACCTAGGACATTTGACAATTAAATATATTATATTTATTTGGTCCATGTTATCCCCCTAGTTAATTAATTCAATTAACTAACTATAGTCCAATCAATTATCTAATGACAACCCATAGTCTGATAATTGATTAAATCCCCCTTCCTCTATTAATTTAAATAACTATCTTTTTAGCTATTTAAATTAATTTTTAAATCCCTTTTTCTCCCACTTGTGATTAAAATAACCCATTTTAATCAATTTGAGCACATGGCTCCTAACTCTAACCCCCAGCCTAACCTTACTCAAACCACCTAACCCATGGTTCTAACTCCACCCAACCCCTTCACACATGCTAACCTTTCTCAATTAGTTTATTAACCTTGATTAACTAATTAATCCCTCCACACATTCTCTCTCTTCCCATCACATCCTCCTAATTCTCCCACTTGCCCTCTAATCCAAGCCTAATCACTCAAACACTTTCACAATCCTAATCCAAGGATTAGGAAAACCTAACCCTCACCCAAGTCAACCTTCATGTCACATCCCTCAAATCCCCAACCATATGCATTTAAGTCTTCCTTAAAATCTCTTGCATTCCTCTTACACACTTCATCCTTCTCTTACATCTTTGTCCCCTCTCACATCTCCCAAAATGGTCACATTCCCTCATTCTTCCAAACCTCTCTCCTTGTGACACTTGTCATAAGGGGAGGCATTTGAGAAATTACAATCCATGTGATCTCTCTCAAATGCATCTCTACCCTTCACCAAGTTTGCATCTCAACCATACATTCAACCATCCTCTTGCCTATAAATTGAGCTCTCCTCCCTTCACAAATCATCCACCTTTTATGGAAATTTATCATGCCATTTTGAAGAGAAAAAATCCATCATCCTAGCCTTACTATGCCAAAATCTTTCCAAAAATCAATCCTTTGAAGCTTGAGCATCAACATTTGAGCACCCATCCAATCTAATCTTGGAAAAATCTACTCAACAAGAACTTTCTTGGTTTAAGAAATGTTTGCACATTCTTAGGCTTGTTTGGTTTTTAGTTTTTCTTTTCTTATCATATATGTTGGTTTGAGTATTATAGTGAATGCTTTAAATCCTTTATTGTGCTCTCTTTTTCTATTACTATTTCCTTGCATACAAATACTATTTGAGCTTTATTATTAGTTGCATTCATGCATTCCAATATAGAAGTTATATTAGTTTGCATAGGATGTAGAACATACATTTTTCTTAAGGCTTGTTGTAATGCTTTATTGTATGTAGGTAAAGTTTTAAGAATCTCCCAAAGGGATATCTTTTCAGGAGTAGCACAAAGTTGTTCTACTAAATCATATTCCTTTCAAAGATTTCAAGGAAGATAGGGAACAAGAGGAAGCATAGGTTGAGAATAAATAAGAGAAGGAGGAACAACTGAATTAGTAAGTTGACTATTATTTCTTGTGTGATATGTGTAAGAAATTTCATGATAATCATCTTGTTGAGAACCTTTTACCATAATTATTGGTTTATTTTTAGGTCGACGAGTATCTTGATAATGATGGAAAACAACCTTATGCTCCACCAACAATTAAATAGCATTAGCGTGACTAGGTTCCTCAATTGCATGAGTGAGAGCATCAAGGATGGTATCCTCTTTCTCCAAAGTATCTTTCTAATAAAGACAAACCTTAGAAGAGGGACTAACACAACTCATTAATGCTTCATTTGTAAAAAGATGATTATTGAAATGAATAGAATAAATTTCAATTATAATAGTCTCCTCTACCAAAATATCATCTTATTTTATTTAATCTCTTCCACAGGGGATGGAACAATCAACATAATTGTCCAGTGGCTCATCCTAAATAGGAGAATCATTGAGAGTAGGAACATCACTATGAATAAAGTTAACTTTAGGAGAGGGATAGTCATAACTCACTAAAGCTTCATCCCTAAAGGGGGAATTATTTAAATGAATAGAGGATATCATCCTTGACCAAGGTATTCTCATAGGGGAGGCTTATATTAGGAGAAGATTTAACATCAATCCTCAACAACTATCTAATGAACTATAACTGATTGAATGTTTGAAGATGACAAAGATGATGATCACCGAGCTTTAGAAATTTAATGCAAGACGTTAAATCAGTTAATGTATTGTATTTTCATTGATGTCAACTTGATATGGTATGATTTCTCATGCACATATTGTTGCAACACTTAAATATCTAAAAAGATAGTTTTTTTTCGTCGGTAATCATGTACACTGAGTGACAGTAAACCCTGATAGAAAGTGAACCCTGAGCATAGAAGTTCACAATGTTATCCAATGGTCAATGTTACCCAAGAAAGTGATACCCAATAAATCATTACCAAGATAACTGCAGTTGTCACTGAACAGAACTGAATTTGATGCCCGAACTATTTGCAGTAGTCACCGAGCATAACTGAAGTTCTGAGTGAAGAGAACTGAAGTTAGGATATGACAAAACAACTTAGCTAGCAGGAGCCAAAGATAGAGTTAACTGATTTTTTACTTTGTCTTCATCAATCAGTTAAAAGCTAAAGATAAGAAGGAGATTTAAACAATGTTTTATTCCATAAAACAAGGAGAGATTTATGGAATAAAGCTAAATCAAGCATGGTGATCTTTACGGATCAAGAAGTGATCAACAAAGAAAACAATAAGCACAAGAAATGGTGAAATCATGTCTATATAAAGAGACAAGTAATTCATAATGAAAAAGAGAGAGGAATGTTGAAGACAACTCTTGTGAAGATACAAGTCTTCATACAGATTTGATCATACAAGCTAAAAAACAGACCTAAGATTTATGCAAACACCAAGCAATAGAGAAGAAACAGCATTCACCAATCAGAAAGAAGTGAAGCAAAGGAATTGAAGAGGATATTGATCAGAAGAGGTATTATGAGCTTACAATAGATCTGAGCATCTGCAAAGTGCAATAGTGGGCATTTTTAGCAGCTTTTCCTAGGAAGTCTCAGTTGTTTTAGGTACCCTTTTTGCTCTTTAGCTGGTCCCTATTGTCTCTTCTGGTTTCCCTGCTATTATTTTCAAACACTTTCGAGACATCCACCTTGCATGCTCAGTCAGTCTTTCATGATTAGTTCAATACGTGTGGTCTACCCATTTTCTACCAACAACTTGGTTCCCAGCTCACTATCAGGGCATTCTAACCCTCTGATGCTGGAATCATTTACATCCACCAACAACAAACAGTTACTTCTACCTAGACACGCCCACTTGAACGATCTGAAAACCTTACTAGCACTATTGGGAAATGTTAACGAAGTTGAGAAACAAACTTCATGGTTAACACGAGACATAACAAGTACACAATTGAAGAAACAAAAGTGCCTCCTAAAACATCACACTTTCAAGGAGAAACTTCTCACAATTCCCTGTTTGATCTAGATTCACCTCCGATGGGTAGCAACACTAACGATTGGATTAATGCCTTCGAGGGTTATAATGATGGAAAACAAGTACAATCTAAAGGCATAGAAGAATAAGAAAAACACCGATTTGAAAATAATCCATTTGGGTCAGATAGTGAAGAAGAGATCCCTGAAGATGAGTACGAGAAACTCAAACAAAGTAAAAGGATCCACAAACTATTGGAACAAATAATCAGTGATGATAAAGAAAATTACTTCCTTCATCTAGCATCCATGGGTGTTAAGTTACCCAAGGATTACAATGTGGAAAATCTCAAAGAGAAGGAAGTACCGAACCCCATATCTATCCTTACCAAACAGCTCAATCAGATGCAAACTGAGCTCACAAATCTCAAACAAGAGAAGGATAAACCTAAAACAAAATACTCTTTGGATGCCATTTGTCCATTTCCTTTTTACAAGAGTATTACTATGGTCCTGTTTCCTCCTAATGTGGTAAGGCCAAAATATCACAAATATACGGGAGAAACTGATCCACATGACCATGTAAGAGAATTTTGTGCTCTAAGCATTGAGTACATGCACGAACCCACATACCTCATGTGACTATTTCCATGAAGTCTAGGAGGTAATTCCATGGAGTGGTTTTCCAAGTTAAATCCTAAAGTCAAAACATTCGAGGAATTGATGCAACGGTTCATACAACATTATTCCTACAACATCCAACATGATGTGACTATGATGGATCTTTGTAATACCAAACAAAAAACTGGAGAATCCTTCACACACTTCCTACAAAGATGGAGGAAGATTTTTGCATGATATTCAAGAGTCATTCCTGAAACGGAGAAGATGGAAATCTTTGTCAATAATCGTGTGCCAAAATTGAGCTATGCTCTACAAATGCAAGACTCTCCTAGCTTCGATAGGATGATTAAAAATGCCCTCCGTATTGAGGAAGTCATGGTCAAAAAGGGAGAGATCACCCTCCAAAATGAGAACAAAGGTAGTAGCTCTAACTCCAAGCCTAAATGGTGGAAACAAAACAAAAATGTTGTTAATGACGGAGTAGTTGATGCCTCTCATATTAATTCTAAACCCGAAGCATTCAATTTGACCAATGGCATGCAAGCAAGAAAAGAGGCTAAAGTAACACCTCCTGTCCCCAAAACAAATAATGAAATTGACAAGGGATGCACATGGAATTCAAAACCCCAAATAACATTCACACCTTTGGGGGAACCTCTTGAGACAGTTTTGAAAACATTGGTAGATAACAAAGTTATTACGATTCCTGACTCAAAACCGTGGGAGCCAATGGTCAAACCCAGATGGTGGGATGATAACTCTTACTGCATCTTCCACAAAAACAAGGGACACAAGAAAAATAACTTTCTCAAGATTAAGCATGTTATCCAAGGCCTCATTGAAGGAGGTAAGATCAAGATAGACGGACATACCACTAATGAAGACCATACTGCATTTAATAAACCCTTTCCTAATTACAATCAAGGAGAAATGTCTAAAGGGAAAGGTAATGAGGTAAACTACACCTATTCCAAACATGATAATGTGATCAACATGCTCAATATCAAAATCAAATCCGTCAGTGTGATCACAATCAAAGGTGCATCATCTCATTCAAATGATGTAACAAGAAGCCAAGCACAAGTTATGATCGAAGGCCCTCACAAACCAACATCAACATCAGAGGTTCCTATTGTAACTATCCCTAAGCCTGCAGCAAAACACGTGGTCACTATCCCTGGTGCAAAATATAACTTGGTGGATAATTTGCAAAGAACTGCTGCCAAAATTTCCATCTTCGAATTACTCAAGATATACACGGTGCATAGGGAAATCTTAGAGCAGGCCCTACATGCTGCAAATGTTCCAAAGGACATTGATATAGACAAGTTCCAAGAAATGGTTAACCATATCTCTGCACCACATTATCTCACTTTCTCTGAAGAGGTTGATAAGTCATTGACACATCCACATAATCAACCCCTTCATATTGAGGTCCTTATCCATAAATCTCGTGTCAAACGTGTATTGATAGATGGAGGGGTAGGACTAAATATTTGTACTTTGGATCTAATCATAAAATTGGGTCTATCTGAATAGGCAATCGACTCTAGGAATAGAATAACCATCAAAGCATATGATGAGGAAGAAAGGTCCTCCAGAGGGCTTATTGTTCTACCTATCAGGGTCAGACCAATTGAGAGAAATTTCCTATGTCAGGTTCTTGATTTACCATTGGCATACAATATTTTACTAGGGAGACCCTGGATTCATGACATGCAAGCTATACCATCTACTTACCACCAATGTATAAATTTCCCACACAATGGGGTTGAAGTGACGATTCCCGCAAATGCCAATTACACTTGCAAAAACATCAAAGTAGGAAGCATGATACCCCACAACAAAGAGGCTCTAGATATCGTTACTCCTGAAACCACCAAGGACATGATCATGAAAAGTTTTAGCACAACCTTGAGATTCGAAGAAACAAGTATGTGAGAATACAAGCTGGATCCAAATCCCTCACTGATAGAGCTTCTAGTAACTCCAAAATCTTACGGCAAACCTTCATCCACATTCATACCTATAGCATCTAAAGAGCCAGAAGTACATCAGGCAACTGGCATGATCAGAGCTTCCACATCTAACACGGAAGACCAGGTAGTCTTGGATTGGCTCTACAAAGGCGAACCAGGGGAATCTGAGGTCAAACATGTGGAAATATCTCCTAAAAAATATGGAAAGGGGTATGAGTTCCTTACACAAATGGGGTACAAAGGAAAAGGACCTCTCAATGACATAGGATGAGGGATTATTGAACCTATACCCATGGAGTTTCGTCTCAACAAAGATAAAATAGGACTAGGGTTTAATGCTAAAAATAATCAAACCACTCTGAAAAAGAGTCCACCTTCAGAAATAGGGAGTGATAAAATAGATGATTTTGAACAATGGTCCTATGAGAGATTACTACATGTTGCTACAGAGAATCTAGAATATCAAGGAGAACGCTACATACCTAGCTTTGAGGTACCACAAGATCTTGACACTCCTTTGCTGTCACAACCACCTATTCAGGAGGTGGGGGACACAATAGCAGCAATCACTCAAGAGGTACCCCAGCCACAAAATTTACATCCTAACTGGGGGCAGTTGGTCACCATTTCACATGTCCTTGATCTACCTCACTTTGATCTCCAGGTAGCTAATTGAGTTCATCAAATAAACATTGCTGAATACTTGAACAGATCCGATGATGATGTCATAGACTCTCATGACTATGAATGGGATCAGTTATCTATTGCCTCTAAAGAGATTAGAATAGATACCATTCAAATGTTCGCAGCACCCTCGGCTCCTAGTAGATGACCTGATACTCCTTTCAATGATGTTGATCCTCCTGAAGCAGAAGAAGAGTTCCTTCCTCCAATTATTGATGAAGACACTGGCGAATACATAACTCGAGGAATTTCATAGGCTACAAGCAAGAAGCCTTCTTCTATGGAGAGATGATGATGACATTTCTACTAATGATTCGCTAGAGTTTGATCCATATATAACTAACAATGACCCTTTTATTGATGATCTTACTCTTATTGATCTAAACATTGAAGAAATTAACTTAATAGATCATGTCATGTCAGTTAATAGTCTTGGTACTAACACGATGTTGTCCTTCCCAGAATCTAACTCACTGACATTAATACATCCAGACTTAATTGATTGGACTGAAACAAATCCTACTCATGTCCTCAACTTTTCTAATGACCATGCCCTAACTTGCTATCTTAATTCTTGTGAACCTTACCTTTCTTCCACCACAGCAAGGAGTGAGAACATGTTGCTGGAGGATATCAAGTTTCTTAGTCACAAACAAAAAAATAAAATAAAAAATTGGACTGATGGTGAAAACCACTCTGTGGCAATATCAGATCCCAAAAAAGTAAAGAAAAAATACGTATCCAATGGTGAAAACCTCTCCAAGGTGCTAAAATATGAGACTCTTGATATCCTCCCTGGACACTTTCAGGAAAGATCTTCAGTATTGATTGAGCCCACACAGCCTGTAAACTTGGGCACAGTTGAAAATCCTTAGATAGTTCACCTGGCACAATCTTTATCTGAAGAGGAGAAAGTACAATTCACAGCATTCCTAAAGGAGAAAAAGATCAACTTTGCATGGTCTTACACTGATATTCCAAGGCTTGATCCTAATCTCATCATGCACCATTTATCTATAGCTCCTAGAATCAAGCTCGTAAAGCAAAAACTTAGGAAAATGCACCCACATGTTGCATTATTGGTCAAAGCAGAGCTGGAGAAGTTGTTTAAAGCAGGATTTATTCAGGTCATTGCCTATGTAGGATGGATATCCAATGTGGTCCCTATTTCTAAATCTGATAAATCTATCAGGATTTACATGGACTTTAGAGACCTAAACAAAGCGTGTCTGAAGGATGACTTCCCTCTACCGAACATCGACATGATCATAGATCTTATAGCTGGCTTTCAAATGTATTCATTAATGGATGGATTCTCTAGCTATAACCAAATCAAGATTGCCCCTGAGGATCAAGAGAAAACCACATTGACATGCACATGGGGCACATTTTGTTGGAACGTCATGCCATTTGGGTTAAAAAATGTAGGTGCAACATATCAAAGAGCTATGACAACAATATTCCATGACATGATGCACAAGAACATGGAGGATTATGTCGATGACACATTGGATAAATCCAAAGAATGAGGTACTCACATTGCTGACCTTCAAAAAATATTGGACCAAATGGAGCAGTTCCAACTCAGACTCAACCCAAAAAAGTGTGCTTTTGGGGTCCAATCAGGAAAGCTCCTAGGATTCATTGTATCAGCAAAGGGAATTGAGGTTGATCCTGCTAAAGTCAAAGCTATTCTAGAGATGGCTCATCCACATAACATCAGTCAAATGAGGACACTACAAGGGAGACTCCAGTCTATTTGGAGATTCATGTCCCAACTTGCAGATAAGGCACAACCCTTCACTAAATTTCTACATAAAGGGGTTCCATTCAACTGGGATGAACAGTGTGAAACAAACTTCAGAGAATTAAAGGGGTACCTGGCTGCTCCACCT
Source organism: Thuja plicata (assembly GCA_018584345.1). Lineage (NCBI taxonomy): Eukaryota > Viridiplantae > Streptophyta > Pinopsida > Cupressales > Cupressaceae > Thuja > Thuja plicata. The sequence goes on from MU223404.1 coordinate 761,880, forward strand.
ATTCTTATGGCACCTATTCATGGAAAACCATTGCTCCTATACATTTCAGCTACAGCTACATCCCTAGGAGTATTACTGGCACAAGAGGATGAAACAAAGAAAGAAAGAGCAATCTACTACATTAGTAGAACATTGGTCACTTATGAGCTCAATTATAGCATTATTGAAAAAGAATTCTTAGCAGTTGTCTTCGCATCATAGAAATTAAGACATTACATGCTCTCTCTCACAGTGAAGCTCATTGCTAATATTGACCCTCTGAAATATCTTTTGAGTAGGACAGCACTAACAGGGCATTTGGCCAAATGGGTCATGATTCTGAGTGAGTTCGACATTGAGTATGTAGAACGAAGAGCTATCAAAGGAAAGGTACTTAGAGACCAATTGGCAGATTCACCACTCCAAGATAATGAACCTCTAATAATTGAATTCCCTGATGAGACAATCATGTATCTCACTGAACATCCATGGAAGATGTACTTTGATAGATCATTCACTCAACAAGGGTCTGGAACATGGGTTCTCTTCATAACTCCACAAGGATATAAGATTCCCAAATCTTATAAATTGATGTTTCCATGCACCAACAATAACTCAGAGTATGAAGCACTGGTGAACGGCCTCAAACTTGCCATGGAATGGAAGGTCATTGAGTTACACATGTATGGTGACTCCCAACTAGTTATCAATCAGGTCAATGAGGAGTATCAAACAAAAGATAAAAATTTGATGCCCTACAAGCAACTAGTTGATGATCTAAATAAATACTTTGTCTTTGTCACATTTTGACAGATACCAAGATCAGAAAATAAGGCTGCAGATGCTATGGCTACCTTAGCATCCATGTTACAACTAGAGGAACATCAATTCCGCTATGACTTCTTGGTGGAAGAAATATCCCATCCTGCCTATGCTAACCCTGAATACCAGGTAATCTGTGCCTTAAATACACCAACTCAATCTCGATATACCAATATCATTATGTACCTTTTAGACCAAACTCTTCCCACCAATCTATCCCAGAATGAGAAATGATCCCTGATTAGGACAGCATCGCGTTACATACTCATAACTAACAATCTATATCGATGCGGTCTTGACGGAACACTTCTTCGGTGTTTAGAACTAGAAGAGTCTGATCTCACTTTAAAAGACGTCCACGAAGGTATATGTGGGTCACACTCAAATGGCTTTTCATTAGCTAAAAAACTACTCAGAATAGGCTATTATTGGCCTACCGTGGAGAAGGATGCCATTCAATTCTCAAAAACATGTCTTAAGTGTCAGACACATGGGAATCTTATTCATGCTCCTGCTAGAGAACTTATTCCCTTCATAACACATTGGCCATTTCAGAAATGGCCCTTTGACTTAGTTGGACAAATATTTCCCAACTCTTCAAATGGACATAAGTTTATTATCACAGCCACTGAGTATTTCACAAAGTGGGTCAAAGCCATGCCACTCATAAAAGCCACGGGCAAACAAGTGGCTATGTTTATTCTAAACTACATTATTTGTAGATATGGGGTACCCTCATCAATTGTGACTGATAATGGGGGGAAATTCAAAAATCAAGACATGGATGATCTTTGTGAGCAATTCCACATTACTCAACATTTCTCCTCAATCTATTATCCTCAAGGTAATGGACAGGCTGAGGCATCAAACAAAAATATTCTCAAAATCCTACACAGAACTATGAGCAAGTCTGGCAGAGACTAGCACTTACAACTAAATCTAGCACTATGGGCTTATAGAACCAGCATCAGGACACCAACAGGAGCCACACCATTTTCTCTTGTCTATGGCACTGAAGCAGTGTTACCTATTGAGGTTGAAATACCATCTTTGCAGATATCCTTACAAGGACTGTTACTGATGAGCAGTACCGCATAGATCGGATAAATTCTCTAGACCTACTAGATGAGCGTAGGAAACAAGCGTTTGATCACCTCAAAGTATACCAAGCAAGAATGTCCAAAGGCTACAACAAAAAGGTCAAGCCACGCAAGTTTGAGGTAGGAGACCTTGTCCTCAAAGAAAATCCTAAGAATCAGCCTAACAGGGAACAGAAAGGAAAATTTGAACCTAACTGGCTAGGACCATATGTCATTACAGCTACTTTTGGGACTGGAGCTTATCAATTAGCTACACCTGAGGGAGACGTTCTTTCAGATCCTATCAATACTCTACATTTGAAGCGGTTCTACGCTTAATGTTCGGCTAGCAGAGCCTATACAGCAAAAAGTTCTTATAAAATACCAAAAACATTCAGAAAATTGATCCTGAAGAAATCTAAAAATAGTGGAAAAGGTCCTACAAAAAGGGTATCCTTGGTGAAAACCTGGTAAACAGGGGCCTTGATACTACAAAAACATTCAAAAAAGCAAAAATAGAAAAAAAATGGAAAAAGAGAAAAGTGCCTTGATGAGCACCTGGTAAAATAGGCATCTTGGTAGCAAAAAGAAAGAAAAGGATCTTTCCAAGTGATGAAAACCCGGCAATCAGGCGTCACTTGTGTTCTGCGCTCCATCTATCAATGCACTACTGATACTAGGCCTTCATCATTTTGCCTATGCTCATACGCTGACTTTATTTTTCCTACATGACTATCTTATCCTCGCTTGGGATTTTTCTATCTTTACGTCTTAGGAATAAGTCATTCTGCACTGAGGGCATCTTTATTGGTATAGTCAGTTATGCTTGCTAGGTTTCTTTAGGATGGTTTGCCTCACAGACACAATCTTTCTTGACACATGCTAAACAATGTCACTTTCCAAAACAAGGGTGTCTTTTCAAAACATGGGACACGACATTTACATTAACGGAGTTCCTACAAGGCTACATTGGATCGCAAACATG
>MU223404.1:768462-816874 GCA_018584345.1 Thuja plicata
CTGATTCCCCCCCCCCCCCCTCTCAGTTATTCTAATAATTGGTATCAGAGCTTGTGTGCTTGGAATATATTTTTAAGACTCAAGCTCAAGATCACAATATGAGAAAAATGGATGTGCCTAAGTTGAACAAGAAAAACTTTGCATCATGGAAAAGAAGGATAATACTCCACCTATCAGGTATTGGAAATGATGTCACTCAATACTTAGATACTAAATTTGTGTTACCTACTGGACCCCAAATAGTTGATCAATTGAGAGAAAAGAATGAACACAATTCTATGATGATATAACTTGCTTCCTCACTCTCCGATGTTGAATTTGAAGATGTCAAATCATGCACCCCTGCAAAGAAAATGTGGGAAAAATTGAAGCTAGTATATAGAGGAGATAAAATGTGCTAAGGGATAAGGAAGAAATCCTAAGAGGAAAGATTGATGACCTAATAATGAAAGAAGGAGAAAACATCACCTGGTATAACTACAGAATCAAAGAGGTTGTAAATGCCATCTGAGGAGTAGGAGGTTTACTTGAAGAAGAAATAGTGGTAAGTAAAATTCTTAGAAACTTATTGCATGTTTATTCTATTAGAGTATCTTCTATACAAGAAATGAGAGCAGTAGAAAATAACAATGTTACTCTAGATAGTTTAATTGGTAGACTTATTTCATTTGAGATAAATAACTTTGACAACAGTTTCTTACCAACTATTGAGTCTACATTCAAATCTTCTTTGAAATTAAGTAAATCAAGTCATAAACACACTATGAGAAATGATAGTGAAATTGATAGTGATGACCAAGAATTTGATGAGATTGAAGCACTGATGGAAAGAAGATTGCAGCGAGGCAAAGGTAGATACAAAGCTAAATTACCATTGGTATGTTTTAATTGCAAAGAGATTGGACACTTTTCTACTAGATGTCCTAACAAAAGAAAAGATGACAGAAGTAATGAAAAAAATTATGAAAAGAATTTTGATAGAGGTGATGACCAAGATTACCAAAGCAACCAACAATCTGACAAAAGAGATAACCAAGACTATAAGGACATAGGAAAGAAAGCTTGTTACCTAGCTGAGAATAAAGCTGAAAACACTGACACCGAATTTGATGAAGATATTGAGGTGGTATTTGTTGCTATGAAGGATGATTCAAATGAAGAAGAAAGGTATGTTGAAACTGCACTCATATCTAAGGTTAGAAAAAATGATGTCTAGATTATTGATAGTGGTTGTACTCACCACATGATTGGAGATAAAGAAAAGTTTGAAACTTTTGAATATTATAATGGTGGATCAGTAAGAATGGGTAATGACTCACCTTGTCCAGTTGAAAGTAAATGAACCATCATGGTGAATAATCTGATCATATGTGAAAATGTATATTGGGTGAAAGGACTTAACTATAATCTATTGAGTGTTTCAGAGCTGAATAACACAGGACACCGAGTTGCATTTGAGAACAAAAAAGAAAATATCTTTACTAAATTAGGAAGTTTGATTGGAATTGGTGAACAGACAAAAGGTAACCTATTCTATCTTGATGATATTAATACCACTTGTTTAATGGCTAGAAATGAAGACATATGGTTGTGGCATAAAAGGTTATGTCATGTGAATTTTGACAACATGGTTAGGATAAGCAATAAAAGGAAAGTAAGAGGCTTACCGAGCATGTCAAAACCTGACCATGTCATGTGTAAGAATTGTCAAAAAGGTAAAATGACAAAGTCTAGTTTCAAGAGAAAAACCTACACATCTAATGTTATTCTATAATTATTCCATACTAACCTATGTGGACCGATGAGAACAAAGAGCTACTATGGTGATAGATACTTCATTCTCTTTGTTGATGATTATTCTAGAATGATGATTTTTATTTTCTTAAAAGAGAAATCAGAAGTATTTAATATTTTTAAATGGTATAAAGCTATAGTTGAAAAACAAAGTGGAAAGGAACTAAAATGCTTAAGATTAGATAGAGGAGGAGAATTTATTTCTTATGAATTCACTAACTTTTGTAATGAGCATGGAATAAAAACACAGGTTTCTGCACCGAGAACACCACAGCAAAAATGGATTGCAGAAAGAAGAAACAGATCAATTGTTGACTATTCTAGAATACTAATGATTGAGAAATGCATCACACAAATATTCTGGAGAGAAGTTGTCAGTACTTTTGTCTACACATTGAACAGAGTTCAATTGAAGAAAGACACCAATAAGACACCCTATGAGCTATGGTATGGATACACACCCAATGTAAGTTACTTTACAATTGTTGGAATTCAATTTTATATTTAGAAAGATGATAGAAATGGAAAGCTTGACTCGAAAGGTGATGAAGGAATATTTCTAGGGTATTCTACCAAGAGAAAAGCTTATAAATATCTTAACAAATCCTCTAAAAAAATCATTGAAAGTACAAATGTCAAAGTAGATGAATTTTCTGAGAAAAATGATGAGGAAAGAAGAAAGGAATTGGAAGATTAAAATAGGTTTGTCTATAGTGAAGAACCTGACACTCTTCCTGAGGAAGAGTGTATCACTCCCGAGTGATAGAACAATGCACCCGAGCATCAGCCTACAAACACTAAAAATTATGAAATCACTCACAATGATGTACCAAGTGATGAAGATCAAAATCAAGGTCAAGATGATAATTAGAATGATGTACAGATATCTAAGCTTGTACTTTCCAATCATGTTAGAAGAAACCATCCATAGAACTAGATCATAGGAGACAAAAGGGCCGGAATGAGAATAAGAAGTAAGCCACTGAACACTAGATGTTTGATTTGTGATTTTGAGCCTAAATTTGTTAATAATGCACTTGAGAATTAGGAATGGGTTAGTGCAATGAATGAATAAATTGAGCAGATTGAAAAGAAAAAAACATGGGCATTAGTACCTAGACTAGATGAAAAAAATTTCATTGGTACCAAATGGATATTCAGAAACAAACTGAATGAGAATGGAGAAGTCACAAGGAACAAAGCAAGATTGGTATGCAAAGTGTATGTACAAGAAGAAGGTATTGACTATGGAGAAACCTTTGCACCTATTTCTAGACTAGAAGGAGTAAGAATTCTACCTGCTTATGGTACATTCAAAGGATTCAAAGTATACCAAATGGATGTAAAATCTTCATTCCTAAATGGAATTCTAGAAGAAGAGGTATACATTGAACAATCAGAAGGGTTTGTTGATCCTAACAAGAGAAACATGGTTTGTAGACTACACAAATCCTTGTATGGATTGAAAAAAGAACCAAGAGCATGGTATGAAAGACTTCACTCTTATCTCATTAGTATTGGATTTGTGAGAACAACTGATAATAGTAATCTGTATTTAAAAGAAGAAATTGATAATAACATTCTGATTGCTGAAATATTTGTTAATGATATCATATTTGGAGGTAATGATATGTTATGCAAATCATTTGCTGCTAAAATGAGAAAAGAGGTTGAGATGTCAATTTTTAAAGAGATCAAATTCTTTCTTGGTCTACAGATTCTTCAACAAGATGAAAGAATCTACATCACACAATCCAAATACATCAAAGAAGTGGTAAAGATATTCAAAATCGAGGACTCCAAACCAGTTGGAACACCTATGGCAACTAGATGCAAGATGGCAAAGGAAGACAATTCAACCAAGGTAAATCAGACCCTATATAGATCTATGATTGGAAAAATCATGTATGTTGTACATACTAGACCAGATATAGCACATGAATTTGGAATAGTTGCAAGATTCACTGTTAATCCCAAGGAATCACACATGACTGTTGTCAAAAGAATTATGAGATATCTAAAGAATACCAAAGACTATGGTCTGTGGTATAAAAGAGAAGGTATATTTGAGCTTCAAGTCTATACAGATGTTGATTGGGCTAGAAACTAAGATGATAGAAAGAGCACAACAGGAGGAGCATTCTTTATGGGTGACATACTTGCAGTCACATGGATAAGTAAAAAGTAAGGATGCATCTCACAATCTACTACAAAAGAAGAATATGTAGTTGTTTCTACAAATTACTCTAACATTGCATGGATCAAGAAATTACTGCAAGGTGTGAATATGAAAATTCTTGAAACAATAATTATCTATTGTGATAATACAAGTGTAATAAACATCTCAAAGAACCCAGTCATGCATGCTAAGACAACATATTTCTATCAAGTATCATTACTTAAGAGAACAAGTGCAAGAGAAAGAGGTGATACTAGGATATGTGCAATCCAAAGAGCAATTGGCAGAAATATTCACAAAGCCATTGCCTAAAGATACATTTGAGTACCTAAGGAAGAGACTAGGGGTCTGACCCTTGTCTACTAGTCACTAAGCTGACTTGGAAGCTACATCAGCCTATACATTATCAGAAGATCAATCACATTGATGCAAGAAAAGATATGGACTATAATGACATATAATTACATAGAAAGGTACTTATTCACACCAAATACTAGAGAAATTGTTGGCTACTATAGAGCTAAATTGCTGATGGAGAGGAAATTCAAGGAATATATTAAGAAGAGTGATATATTTTTATTTGGAATTGTTGTTAAAGGGAGAGATGAACTAAATTATTATATCCATATGAGATATCTATCATAATCATCCAAAGGGAGAGAAAAAGAAACATCCATCAAGGAGAGGAACAGTCAAAGGGAGACAAAACATCAGAGAAAGATTCAAAGAAACATCCATCTAAGGGAGAGAATTGGAAAAGTTAACATTGCGTATCTATCTAGAAAAGGGAGAAAATATTCTAAAACAAAGGGAGAGACAGAATCAGAAGTTGATACATCTATCCAGTGAAGGGAATAAAGAATGAAGAAATTACTCTTCAAGAATCAAATCTAAGCTAGAAGAGCTTCCTAAGAGTCAAACATTTATATTGGTTATCGAAAAATAAATTTGGTAGAGATTGATGACCTACAAATGATATATTCCATATTGCATTAGTAGTATTTAGTATGTTTCCATCAATGCCAAAGGGAGAGATTAATGAACTATAACTGATTGAATGTTTGAATATGGAAAATTTGATGATCACTAAGCTACATAAATTTAATGCAAGACATTAAATCAGTTAATGTATTGTATTGTCATTAATGTCAACTTGATATGGTATGGTTGTTCATACACATATTGTCACAACACTTAAAGATCTGAAAAGACAAATTTTTTGTCATCGGTAATCATGTACACTGAGTGACAGTAAACTCTGATAGAAAGTGAACACTAAGCACATAAGTACACTGTGTTACCCGATGGACAATGTTACCTAAGCAAGTAATACCCAAGAAAGAATTATCGAGCTAACTGGAGTTGTCACCAAACAGAACTGAAGTTGATTCCCAAGTTATCTGCAGTAGTCACCGATCATAACTGAAGTGTTGACCAACGAGAACTAAAGTTAGGATACGACAAAACAACTTAGTTGGCAGGAGCTAAAGATAGAGTTAACTCATTGTTTACTTTGTTTTCATCTATCAGTTAAAAGATAAAGATAAGAAGGAGATTTAAGCCATGTTTTATTCTAGAAAACAAGGAGATATTTACAAAATAAAGCTAAAGCAAGCATGGCGATCTTTACGGATCAAGAAGTGATCAACGAAGAAAACAAGAAGGAAAATAAATGGTGAAATCGTGTCTATATAAAGAGACAAGTAATTCATAATGAAAAAGAGAGAGGAATGTTGAAGAGAATTCTTGTGAAGATAGAAGTCTTCATACAGATCTGATCATACAAGCTAAAGAACAGAGCTAATATTTCTACAGACACTGAGCAACAAAGAAGCAACAACATTCATCGAGAAGAAAGAAGTGGAGCATAGGAATTGAAGAGAAAATTGATTAGAAGAGGTATTATGAGCTTACAATAGATCTAAACATCAGCAAAGATTAAGTTGTATTTATGAACAGATCATATAATATTTCATTTTAACCATTGATTCAGAAAATCTCTTGACAGAGTGGGATTTAACCATCCTTTATGTATTGAGATACACCCCAAGGAGTATCAAAAGGTTTTCATGTTGACCGTATAGTGAATGCTAGGTCAAGTGATAAACTATTAATTTTAAATCCTCTAACAAGGTCGCACTTAACAGTGTGTTTGTAACCTTTAACAGGGTTGATTCTTCACCAAGATCACTTCAGAAGAGTGAAAATTTTGGGTTACCGGTCCCAAGTGGTTTTTCCCCTAATAGGGTTTCCACATTAAAAATACATGTGTCAAATGTGTAGATGGTTCATTTCTTGAATTTTTTTCTTTACACGTTACTAAAACAGGATTTGTCAGTAAACACTAAGCTATTTATTGTATTTCAGTAAAGGTTAAGAAATGATAGACTGGTATTCAGTAAAGCTAAAGAAAAGGATAAATAGTATATTCTTTGATAAGTATAGACATGTTGGATTCACGTAAGGCATACATCTTGTAGGACTGAAGATAACTAGAGGTTTTATATTTGTGTTATAAAGCTTTGGATTGAATTATTGGATTAATTTTTTAGGCCACTGATTCACCCCCCCCCCCCACCACTTAGTTATTCTAACACTATCCCCAAGAGAGAGATCATTGAGAGAAAGGTTAAAACNTTGGATTAATTTTTTAGGCCACTGATTCCCCCCCCCCCCCCACCACTTAGTTATTCTAACACTATCCCCAAGAGAGAGATCATTGAGAGAAAGGTTAAAACCATCTTCTTGCACTAATATGTCCTTATGAGAAGAGAATAGTTGGGAGATGGTGATATAAGAGAAGCCAAAGCAACATCACTTGTATTAAATTGGTTCTTTTTAGTGCTAACATACTGTAAACGCAATTTGATGTGAGGATGTTGTTTTATCTTAAAATTGACACAATGGTTTGGGAACAATTCCCTAAAAAGCTTTTAAAACATGGAAATAAATGCATACAAACTGAATTAAAATACACGAAAGGTAACAATAATGCATGAAGTGAAAAAAAAAATTGTACTTATTAAAAAATAAAAATAAAAGAATGAAAGAGATAACAATGCACAATTTTATGTCTTTTTTGGAAATGAATGATAATGAAATGTAGAGATATGATGTAAATATTGAATAATGCAATGCATACAAAGGATATTTAGGCACTGAATCAAAATGGAAATGTCATGCATTGGGTTCACCAAAATGTACAATAGAATAAGGGAAGCAAGGTGGTTGATCCAATTTCCTATTGCACAATTGGAAGGAAGATGACCCAACAAGATCAAGTAGGAATTAACTAAATGACTGAAATGATCCTTCACAATAATGGATTGAGAGAAGTCAAATTTGAGAGAAAATTTCTAAACAAGAAAATATAAGCAATTTTGGAAAAGACAAACTGAAAAAAAAAAAAGATAGAAAGCTACAATGACCTAAAATGAAGTCCCAAAAGCTATACTAACCTGTAAATGGAATTTGAAGGTGTAATCATAGTTTTTTATGTAATATCCCTTGAATCCACTTAGAAATCTTAGGAAATCACAAAGGATAATATTTTACACCATGAATGTTGTAGTTTTCCACAATACTTGATGAAGGAGAAGAATAATGCTTGAAGATATTGATAATTCTTGGATGATAATTGATTGATCATTATTATTGAAAACAAATACAAAAATTAGGAGAAATAGGCCACTTATATACTTCTTCACACATTTCAAGATTCAAAATTGATCCAGAACGACCATGGGAGCTAATTTCCCACCAAAACACCGCAACCAAGCCCCAATTCAAATTTTAGTCAAATCCTTGGGAAACAAAAAGCGTTGGGCATTTTGTACCTAGCAGAATGAGTCAGAATTGATATGTAAGGTTAGGGAGATAGGGTAGATTTTAGAATTGTTAGAATAACTGAGAGGGGGAGTGAATCAGTTAGAATCAGTTTGCTCCCAATTATCCTATAGTCCCAAATTCCTCCAGATGTATATAAAAGCAATTTCAAACATATAATTCAACTCGGTGAAATGTATTATGTATGTTCTTGTTAATTACCGAGTAGCAGTAAATTAATACTAGGATTACCAATCTAGTTCAATAAAGTAAAGTGTAAAGAAAAATAACAATCCACAACATTCATGCCCATTGACACATATATTTTTAATGTGGAAACCCTACTAAGGGAAAAACCACTGGGACCGATAACCCAAAATATTTTCACTCTTCTGAAGTAAGCTCAGTGAAGAGCCAACCCTGTTAAAGGTTACAATGCACACTATTAAATGTGACCTGGTTAGAGGATTTAAAACTAATAGTTATCTCTTGACCATGCACATTATGGGGTCAACAAGAAAACACTCAACATTCATTAGAATGTTGTAGACACCTAAAATTGACCAAGTGTTCTTTAATCAAGGAAATCTGCATTTTTCATCAAATTGCTCCTAATCTCATCAAATTGCATCAAAATGGATCAAAATCAAATCAAATGGACATTTATCACTCAAAATAGATAAATCAAATTAAATCAAAAGATTAATTAACCTTGACATTAAATAATCAAATATAAGCCTAAAAAGAGATAATCAAAATTATATAATTAATTTTAATCAATTAATTGTATAGTTTTAAATCAAAAATCAAATTGAACCTATTCATCCCTACATGGCTAATTTAATAAATTAATTGAATTAAACAATGCTAATATATTTCAACATAAATTTGAGCAACCAATGGGAATTGAGAACAAAAAGCACATGGATCACTCCTAAATTTGAATCTCAATCACTCATTTTGAACTTTGAATCTCAATCACTCAAATTTGTCTCTTTGTCCCAACCTTTGAGACAATCATTTAAATTGTCCCCCCATTTGAAACCATTTGAAAGTCTCTCACTCAACCATGGCTTAATCATGATAAAGTAACTCTACCCCCTACACTTGGGAAAATCCTATAAATAGAAGCCATTTTGAGAGCATTAAGGATCCTAGAGATTCGAATGCAAGGCATCAAACCTCTTGTCATTTTCATAGCAATTTGAGCATTTTGAGAGATTATCATAGAAATTTTGCATCATGAAGAGCATTTTCAGTGCATTTGGATACAATATTATCATGATTTGAGAGAATTGAGCTATATTTAGGCATTTATCTTCATCAAATTCTCATTCTAGGACTATCATTGATAGAGATTAAGGTTGAGATATTTATCAACATGCTTAGATAGAGAGCCATGAGATGCTTATTGATTTAATTGCAATTCTTAGCTTAAAATTCTATTATTTTTCCATAGAATTGTAGTTAAATAAACTAATTTCATGAAGGTGTATTTTATTCACACACAAATGGTGCCCACTGTGGAGCTTTGAGCCTCAATTCATCATTTATTTCAATTTTTGTGTGTTTTTCTTTCATTTTTGTGCTAATTTTGTAGTTTGCAGGAGAAATGACACCTACAAGCAATCTAAAGACGCCTACCAACAGAGAAGTAATGCCTGCAGAAGTATTTCTAATTCTGTTTTAAATTCTTCTGCCACTTGTGAGATAAAGTGTGACGCCTACAAGCTTAAAGTATCGCCTCTGACTTGAGAAATATCACCTATGAGCTTTCTATCGAAGTTTTTGATGAATCTTTTAGTGCAATTTAAACTTTCTGTAGTGCCTGTTATTTTTTTTTTAATGTCTGTTCATTTTTAAATGTCGCGTGTTAAGATTTAAATTCCACCTGTAAAGTTTTAAATATCACATAGTAACAGTTAAATAATGTTTGTTAGCTATTATATGACGCATGCAATTTGCTGCATGTTATTGAATTTAAATTGATATATTATCTATTTTAACTCTCTGTTATTCTATTTTCTAGAGTTGAAACAGCACTTGAAAATGTAGAAGCCAAAATTGAGGGTTATAAGGCCAAACAAAGAGGTAAGGATCCTAACAAAATACTCTAAACAACTTCATAGTGCAATTCTTTTGGAAAGTTTAGAGTTAGAAGAACATTTGTATGAGCATTACATAAAATTTAGTAATGCATACAAAAATAAGTTTCCTACTCTCAATTTATTTTATGCTTTAGGTTCCGAAGTTTGATTTTGGCAAATTTGATCAAAAGAACTTAGTTGCAATTTCAATTTGATTTCAAGTTTTTCTTCACTTTGTTCCTTTTTGTTGACTAACTTGTTGGTGGTGCCAGAGTGGGAACTATTGCCACTAGGTGAGTAAGAAAAACAAGCATAAAAGCCTCAAAAAATTTCCTAGCCTTTGCTAGCTACAAAAGAGGTACTTTTCAAAACAAGCTTGCTTTCCCTTAACTTGTGGAAATTCATTTATACCTAGTATAATTAGGAAAAACCCCATTATTGTCCATCTTGAACAAAACATTAGGCATATGCTCTCAACTTTTTGAAGTTCATCAAAAAGCCAAACATGTTGAGTTTAGGGTGGTAGAAAGAAAGGGAGGCAAATTAACCACACATTTCAATTTCTAAGAACCTCCTTGTCAAGGGGTTGAAAAAGAAAAAAGTGTTTTATAAGTGTTTGGAACAAAGAACAACAATAGGGATATGCTCTTCACTTTTTAAGTGAATCAAATTCCCAAACTTGTTGAACTAAGTTCATTTTTCACGTTCCTATATATGCTAGTTAAATAAGAGCTTTAGAGGGCCTGCCTGCCGAGTACATCCTTACGAGGATGGTGAGAGGGGACGACCCAAAGTGGGAGACAATCACTTAAGCCACGATACTATCTGACCCACTATTAATAAATGCACTCTTCCTTAATGGGTTTTAATGACTAATTGTGTGCAAGTTATCTTCACTTCCTCGAGTAGTCCTTCAGGATTGCGCAAAATCATACTTTTGTGCGTGTGGGAAGCCCGCAAGGGGGTAAAAGAACTTGACATATTTTAGAACGGAGGTGTTAAATAAATCTCAAATAAGTAGAATGCTACCTTTTAGAGCCAAAATGTTAAAAGCCAAATCTGACTCTAGGTAGATTTCTTTTAATCTATTCTTGTGCTATACTTGTTAAAACAACTGAGAACATACACTTAGTGTTGTTTTAGGGACATGATACAAACTTGGTGTGTGTGTTGTTTTTGTATTTAATTTTCAAGAAAGAATATTATTTGGTAGACCTGATCATAACCTTAAAAATTTTAAAATCCAAAACAATTGAGAAAAACAACTTTGATCTACTAAATGTCACGTATGAACATTTAAGTGACACCTAAAGAAAGTTTTGTGACACCTGAAACTTTGAAACAATGCCTGGAATCATTCAAACACTGTGTAATTCACTGGAAAGTGACTCATGGAATATTTAAACCAATGCCTATCAATAGGTAAACATCACCTGCTAACTGCAGAGTGTCGCGTAGACAAATTCCAGTTAACGCCTGTGAACAGTTGAGTCATGCCTACACACAAGGAAGTGACACCCAAAAAAAAAGAAGGGAAAATAGTGGACATTTACCGAGGGCTTGGAGAAAATTGGATTTTAGTTTTGAGTACCCTTTTGGATTTTCCAATTGTTCAAAAGTTCAACCTGGTCAGAATCCCCATTATAGGACATTTTGCAAAATGATAAGGGATTGATCAATTTAAGTGAGAAATCCAAGATTTTATGCAATTCATGTCCATGCCAGCTTTTACTCGATCTGAATACATCAAAAATACCCTGCAATCGGATGGTTCATATCTAAGGCAAGAGCTTCCTTTTCCCAGTGATACCTTCACTTCTTCAAGACAAATGTGAGAAACTACAAGGGAAGTGGAACCAACTATGTCTTTCCCATTTGGAAACATGGACCCTGATCAAATTAACCACATTAATAAGGATATCAATAACAATGGAGGTGGTGGGGTTAATAACAATAATAATGGATGAGGAGTTGACCCTAACAACCAAGGGTTAAACAATAATAATAATTGAGGAGGAATTAACCCTAACAACCAAGGATTAAATAACAACAACAATGGGGGAAATGTTGACCCTAATGATGAAGAGACAACTTATGAGAAGGTCAACGAAGCCATGAAAATCCCATTCTTCATGAGACTTATGGAGAAAGTGTTAGATAGAGATAGGGAAAATTACTTTTTAGACCTAGTACAAGTAGGTCTCAAACTCCCTCATGATTATGATGTCAATCAACTCAAACAAAAAGAAGCCGAAGCAAATCCTATTGATGTCATGAATAAACAATTTAAATTATTCCAAATTCAATTGGACATAATGAAACAAAGTGGGGCTCCTAAACCTTTTCCATCAAATCTTTGTGTCCTTCTCCATTTGACAAGACCCTAATTATGGTCCCATTCCCAAATAATTTCATTATTCCTAAATACGACAAGTATGAAGGACCATCTGACCCCCAAGATCATTTAAGGGAATTTTGTACATTGAGCCTAGAGTTCATGCATGACACAATATATTTAATGAGGTTGTTTCCTATAAGTTTAGGAGGCATGGAAATGGAGTGGTTTTCCAAGTTACCCTCCGATATCTAAACTTTTGAAGAATTGGCCTCCAAATTCATAGCTCATTATTCCTACCATATCAAACATGAGGTTATGATGATAAATTTATGTAATACCAAGAAACAAGAGGGAGAAGGATTCCTACTTTTCTTGCAAATATGGAGAGCGGTATTCGCTAGATACCCTCAAAGTGTACCTAAAAAAGAAAAGATGGACATATTTATTAATAGCTTGAGTAATGAGATGAACTATCGGTTAAGGTTGCAATGTCCTATGTCTTTCCAAGACCTAATTGAGAATGGGGTTACCACGGAAGAGGTATTGGTCAAAAGTGGAGAACTTAAACTTTATAAGAACAACAACAATAATACCTCCAATAACAATCAAAATAGGAATCCTCCTAACAATAACCCATTTTGGATGAGGAACAACAATAAATGTGTGGTCAATGATGGATTGGTAGAGGAAAATAATTTGAAGGCCACCCCTTTTAATCTTACAAGAGGATCCACTCAAGCTAATAATGTGACTCAAGAACCCAAAGTTCCTTTAAACAACAATACCAACAATAATAACTTTGGGAATTATCAAGGGGCTAACAAGCCTAAGCCTTTCTTTGCACCAAAACCTAAGAGGACTTTCACTTGCTTGGGTGAACCACTTTAAAATGCATTAAGGACTCTTATTGAAAATAAGATTATTTATTTACCAAGGGCTCAACCCTATGAACCACAAATCAAGCCTACATGGTGGAGTGAGTCTAACCATTGTGTATACCATAGGAATCGAGGACATAATATGAATGATTGCATGCACCTAAAAAATGTGGTGCAAGATCTTATTGACAATGGTGTGATTAAGGTAGAAGGACCTCAAAATAAAGAAGATCACACGACATTTAAAACTCCTTTCTATAAACATGAGAAAGGTGAATCTTCCAATGCTAAAAATGGAGGGAACAATGGAAACAACTCAAGAAGAAAAAACAATGAAAACTTTTCCCATAGCTATGACAATACTATTAATTCCCTATCCATACATGATAGTACTGTCAATGTGGTGGTAATCAAAGAACAACCTAACAAAGAGACCTCTAATGTTGTAACTAGAGGGAAAGAAGCAAGAGTTACCCTACAAGGAAGTTCCCCTAAAAATTTTGGTCTTACTCCAACAACTACTTTGGCTAAACCAACATCTTCTTCAATAAATCCTTAAAGTTTGGTTGATCAACTACACAAAACTCCAGCCCAAATTTCTATATTGGAGTTGTTGAAACTTTCTCCTAACCACAAAGAGATCTTTGAAAAATCCCTAGTGGAAACTAATGTTCCTATAACTTTGGAGGAAGATAAGTTTCAAAATATGGTAGGACATCTCATAGCACCTCATTGCCTTTCATTCTCTGAACAAGATGATATGTCTATTACCCACCCTCAAAATTTTCCCTTGCATATATAAGTTTTAATCCAAATGCATAGGGTCAAGAGAGTTTTCATTGATGGGGGAGATGGTCTTAACATTTTCACATTGAACCTTGTCAGGTCTTTAGGGTTATCTGAATCATCCATTGATCCTAAAATGCAGATTACCATTAAGTCTTATGATGAGGAAGAAAGATCTTTGAAACACATGATTGTTCTACCTATTCAAGTTGGACCTATCAAAAAATACACCATATGTCAAGTCCTTGACAGGAATCTAACTTATAATATCTTAATGGGAAGACCATGGATTCATGAGATGCAAGCGGTACCTTCCACCTATCATCAATGCATAAAATTTCCACACATGGGTGAAGAGATCACAATTGAAGGATATTCTAATCTATTTCAATATTGAAACATGCTGAAACCAAGTCATGAGTTATTTATTCCTCACAGTAGGTAGGGATTCATCCCTAATGTCACCATTGAAGAAGCTAAAGAGGAAAGTTCAAAGTTAACATCAAATGCTACATCTACCTCAAACCCTAATCAAGCTAACTCAACTACATCAACTAAGGGAAAGGATAAAATGAGTTATGAGGGTCAAAGTTCACATGAAAATTCAGTTAAGACTTCTACATTAAAGATGGAAATTTTCAAACCTTCTAAGGATGAGGTAGAACAAGCCCAGAAGGATCAATACCAAAAGATGAATGAAATGATGCATAACTTTGAAAAACAATGTAGAATCAATTCCAAAGGAGTGGGGGAATATTCAGTTTCCCTATTTGATTTGCCAACTTCTCCTAAGACACATGGAAAACCATCAAGTTTTCAGCCACCTCACTAATATAACTCTCATTTTGTAAGAGAGAGTGAAAAATCAGCCCTAGAAAAGGAGGACAATGAAGTGTTACAATGGCTCTGAAAAGAGGAAGATACTTCAAACAATCCTGTGGAAAGAGTACAACATATCAACATTCAAACCGAGCAATATGGAAAAGGTTATCAAATTATGAAAAAAATGGGATACAAGGGAAGAGGGCCCTTAGGAGTCAGGAATAGAGTATTTCTAGAACCCATTGAACCGGCTAGGAGATCAAAAGAAGAGAAATCTGTAATAGGTTATCAAAACAAAGGAGAAAGTTCAAGTCCAATGCATGATTTTTAGAAACATGTACACATGGTAGGATCTAAAAGTGAGGATGATTACAGGGATCATGAGTGGGATTCCCTATTCGAAGAGTCTTTTCATGATAAAGAGGTTGATGTTATTCACACATATGCTACCATTCCTAATTTCACAAGTCAAGACAATGAGCATCAAGGTTTGAATTCTACACAAGTATCAAGTGAACCTCAAGAATCTAATATAGGTCAAGCATCTAGGAATAATCAATGGATAGGTGAACCTTGGGTACCTTCATGGGGGGTGATTCAAACATTGTATTTAATCCACATGCATTCTTTCCTATGGAAATCAACAAGGACTCTAGTGAAGGATATTTTGATCCTACTTCCATGGAACACCTTAAGGAAGCCCATGTCATAGACCTAAGTGATATAATGTATGAACCTTAAAATGAGGTCATGTCCCTAAACCCTTCAAATGACAATTTTCCAAATGAGTCCTTAGCCCTAATGCACCCCGAACTCATTGATTGGGATTTATCTGAACCAAATGACTTATTATACTTTCCCAATGACCTTGCAATGGTCCAATACCTAAATGCGGTTGAGCCATATTCTTCCACCAATGAATAAAATCTAGACATAATGATAGAGGCAGAGGTCCAACCTCTCAGTCCACAAAATAAAATAAATAAATACAAAAAGTGAAAATTTCTAGTGGTGAAAAACACCATGTGGCAGTGCTAGAACCTAAAAAAGTAAAAATATCGGATATTTCCAAAGGTGAAAACCCAACTTTGGCACACAAGGAAGAGAGGTTGGATGCCCTACCAGAATATGAAGATGAAAGGTCACCCATCCTTATTGAACCAACGGAGAAAGTTAACATTGGTACCAAAGTGGATCCCAAGTTCATTCATTTAGCAGCATCCTTGAGTTCATCATAAAGGAGGGAGTTCATCAAATTCTTTCAAGAAAAGAAAATTAAATTTCCATGGTCTAATGGCGACATGCCAGGGTTAGATCCAAGATTTATAATGCATCATCTAAATGTGAGACCTGGTGTGAAACCCGTAAAGAAAAAGTTGAGAAAGACGCACCCTCATGTGGCACTTTTACTAAAAGAAGAATTGGAGAAGTTACTCAAGGTTGGATTCATAAGAGTGATTGAATATTCATAATGGATATCAAACATTGGACCAGTCACAAAACATGACAAATCCATTAGATTTTTCATGGATTTTAGAGACCTTAATCTTGCTTTCCCAAAACATGATTTTCTGCTACCTAGCATTGATGCTATAGTGGACTTAACAGCGGGTCATTATATGTTTTCCTTAATGGATGGATTCAGTGGATACAATAAAATTTGAATAGCACCTGAAGACCAAGAAAATAAATCTTTATAATCCAAGATTTATAATGCATCATCTAAATGTGTGACCTGGTGTGAAACCCGTAAAGCAAAAGTTGAGAAAGACGCACCCTCATGTGGCACTTTTAGTAAAAGAAGAATTGGAGAAGTTACTCAAGGTTGGATTCATAAGAGTGATTGAATATGCATAATGGATATCAAACATTGGACCAGTCACAAAACATGACAAATCCATTAGAGTTTGCACGGATTTTAGAGACCTTAATCTTGCTTTCCCAAAACATGATTTTCCGCTACCTAGCATTGATGCTATAGTGGACTTAACAGTGGGTCATTATATGTTTTCCTTAATGGATGGATTCAGTGGATACAATAAAATTTGAATATCACCTGAAGACCAAGAAAATACATCTTTTACATGCCCATGGGGAACCTTTTGTTGGAATTTGGTGCCCTTCGGTCTCAAAAATGTCAGAGCAACTTACCAAAGAGCTATGACCACTATCTTCCATGATATGATGCATACCTTCCTAGAAGACTATGTGGATGATATTCTAGAAAAATCACATGAAAGAAAGGATCACTTACCAATATTAGAAAAGATCTTCACAAGGTTAGAGAAATTCAAAGTGAGACTAAATCCAAATAAATGTGCTTTTGGAGTGCAATCTGGCAAACTCTTAGGTTACATTGTTTCTACAAAAGGCATTGAAGTAGATCCCGAGAAAGTGAAAGTAATTATGGAAATGGAAATTCCAAAGATTATTAGTCAAATGAGGTCTCTTCAAGGAAGACTTCAATCTATAAGGAGATTCATTTCCCAATCGGCATAAAAATTCCATTCATTCACAAGATTGCTACATAAAGATACCATTTTTACTTGGGATGATGAATGTGAACAAGCTTTAACATTGTTGAAAACATACTTGGTGAACCCACCCATCTTAATGCCACCTATCAAAGGAAAACCTTTATTACTTTACATATCAGCAACGGAGAAATATTTAGGGGTTCTATTGGCACAAGAAGACAATGAAGGAAAAGAAAGAGTCATTTACTACTTAAGTAGAACATTGATAACATATGAATTCAACTATAGCTTCATGGAAAGAGTTTTCCTAGAAGTGGTGTTTGCCTCTCAAAAGCTACGACATTACATGTTGATGCATAAAGTGAAGTAAATTGCCAAAATTGATCCATTGAAGTATCTACCTAGTAAAATATTTCTAACAAGAAGGATAGAAAAATTGGTAATGGTGCTTAGTGAATTTGACATTTATTACATGGATAGGAAAGAAATAAAGGGACAAGTGATTGTTGATCAGTTGGTCAAACATCCTTTAGATTCTACACATCTAATTCAAGTGGAGTTTCTTGATTTAGAAATTTTTAATGTGGAAGCAAAGACATGAACCTTATCTTTCGATGGATCATATACTCAAACTGGTTCAGGAGTAGGAATTCTTTTGATAACACCTCAAGGATACACAATTCCCAAATCTTACAAACTATTGTTTCCTTGCACTAATAATATTTTTGAATATGAGGCTTTAGTTATAGGTCTCAAAATGGCCTTAGAATGGAATGTCATAGAATTGCAAGTTTATGGATATTCTCAATTAGTCATCAATCAAATCAATGATGAATACAACACCAAAGATGAAAAATTGATGCCATATAAAAGGATGGTGGATGACTGGAAAAAATATTTTTCCTTGATAACTTTTGAGCAAATTCCATGAGAAAAAAATAGATAATTTGATGCATTGGCTACCTTAGCTTCTTTGCTCCAAATGCCTGATAAAAATGTGAGGTACAAATTCTTGGTGGAAGAGTTGGCAAAAAAGGCATTTGACTTACCCGATACCCAAA
Source organism: Thuja plicata (assembly GCA_018584345.1). NCBI lineage: Eukaryota > Viridiplantae > Streptophyta > Pinopsida > Cupressales > Cupressaceae > Thuja > Thuja plicata. The sequence goes on from MU223404.1 coordinate 786,710, forward strand.
TAATTGCCCTTATTAATGGATATGACTCACCCTGGTATGGACCAATTTATACTTATCTTAAAGACCAAACCTTACCTTTGGACCAAACCAGTGCTCAAAATGACATTTCATAAGACAATCGGCTCGTTATACCATCCTATCAGACACATTGTATCGCAAGGGTCTTGACGGAATGCTCCTTAGGTGTCTAGAGGAAGAGGAGTCGAGATTATCTTTAAGAGATGTCCACGAGGTGATTTGTGGGTCGCATTTGAGTGGATTAAATTTAGCTAAGAAAATCCTTCGCATGGGGTATTTCTAGAAAAACTTAGAGAAAGATGCTTTCCACTTTGTGAAATTTTGTTCAAAATTCCAATATCATAGAGACATGATCCATGCACCTACACAAGAATTGCATCCCTTTATCACACCATGGTTGTTTTATAAATGGGGTTTCGATCTAATTGGCATGATTTACACACCATATTCTAATGGACATAAATACATCCTCACAGGGACAGAATATCTCACTAAATGGGTAGAGGTCGTTCGTTTGACAACTACAATAGGAAAACAAATTTCTATGTTTATCCTTAATCACATCATTTGTAGATATGGTATTCCTCATGCCATTATCATGGACAATGGAAAACAATACAAGAACAAAGATTTGGATGCTTTCTGAAACATTTCATATTACTCACCATTCTTCCTCCATTTACTATCCCCAAGGTAATGGAAAAGTTGAGGCTACGAACAAGAACATCCTCAAAATATTGAAAAGACCAGTTGATAAATCAGGAAGAGATTGGCATATTCAGATAAACTCGACATTGTGGGCCTATAGAACTAGCATCCGAACACCAATAGGAGCTACACCATTCTCCTTGGTTTATGGGGCCAAAGTTGGTTTACCCTTAAAAGTTGAGATTCCATCCCTAAGAGTTTCACTACATGGATTAATCACTGATGAGGATTATAAGGTTTCCTGACTTCAACAATTGGAATTGTTGGAGGAACATCAAACACAATAATATGATCATTTGAAGGTATATCAGAATAGAATTTCAAGAAATTACAATAAGCATATCAAACTGAGAACCTTTCAAGTGGGAGAGTTAGTGTTAAGAGAAAACCCTAAAAATCAAGCTAATAGAGAAAAGAAGAGAAAATGGGAAGCAAATTGGATTGGACTATTTGTCATCACTTATTATTTTGGAACGGGAACCTACAAACTAGCTGATTGTGAAGGTGATGAGTTGCAAGAACCCATTAATAGCATTAATTTAAAGAGTTTTCATACCTAATCAGGTGAAAGAGTATCAGAAGATAGAGTATCAAATGAGTGTATCAGATGAGCTAGCATTTTCTTTGTACATGATAAAAATCAATAATCCAAAAAAATTAGAAAAGATCAAAATCCCAAAAACATCAGAAAGATCAAAAAATCAAAAACAATAGAAAAGCAGAAAAAGGAGAAAATTGAGCATGAAGAAAGAAAAAACATTCAAAAATTAGAAAATTATTGTCTTGGTGAAAACCTAGAAAATAGGCACCTTGATGATATCAAAAAAAAATCAAAAAATCAAAAAATCAAAAAAAAAAATGAAAAAGAGAAAAGTGCCTTGGTGAAAACCTAGCAATAAGTACCTTAGTAGCAAAAAAAGAAAAAGAGAGAAAAAAGGAGCAATAAACTCAAAAGGTGAAAACTTGGAAATGGGCACTTTTTGTTCCTTAGGTCTTTCCTAGTTGCATTTATACATATTTCCCTTTCACCATCTCATTTTTACATATCGTCATTGCATCTGTCATTTGTGCATAGTCCTAATAAAGTCTCCCAGCTGCATTGTCACATACTAGGTTTCATTTGTCCAAGCTTTACACCTGGTTTCACTTATCACTTGGGGGAAATCATTAGTTTTGATACAAATCAATTTAGCAGTGCTACATTTTGGTCACATGATAGAAACATATTTTCAGAACTTCAGAAGAGATATATTTGGGAACCTTTGATCGAAATCACTGTTCAACCTAAATAGTTTGATCGCATAACTTGTTCCTTGACCTTCATTGACCTATTTAATCAGGATTAAAAATTGACAACACCCTAAATGATCATAATTTTTGGAATTCTTATTAAAAATCTTGATACATTGCAAAACACTTGAAATTTTTGATTATTTTCATTGACCTTTTCAATTCATGTTCTTTTTAGCTAATCAATGATGTTTCGACTAGATTGGCGATGATGAAGACGTGATGTTGTTCTTGAATTTTGTGTGACTATTTTAAGGAAGATCCATCAACTTGTGTGAATTCATCTAATGACATGGTCATCAAAGAACCATCAAGGAAATTCATATAGGAAGGAGGGTTAACCTTTGTTTGTTTATGCAAAAGGATACCTTGGTTATTTAGATCTTCCATATCTTAATACCAAAATCCACTTGCAACATTGAATCCAATGAAACCGATATTCATACTCCCATAGTTGGTCATTCAACTAGTGAGGGTTGTACTAGTTCCTAAAGAGGTTACCAAATGAGATGAAATTCATATTCATATTCTTATGGTCACAGTGGCACCAGTAAGGATTGTATCGACTCCTAGTTCCACAACGATCAATGATGAAAATATATCTCTTTTGCATTTATTTTGCAAAAATCAATGATGGTTAGTTGCATTGCATTGCATTTTCATGTTAGATTAATTGCATTATTTAGATTTTTTTCTGAGTTCAAAGGGGGTTAATCATTTTTGGAGTTAAATCAATTCAATGGTTTCAAATCAACAATGTGAGATTATCTTTTGCATCCATTCATTCATTAATCATTAATCATTATCTTTATCCATAAAGTTGCATACATCAAACTTCAAAAAGAAAGTTGCATTGATTTTACCATTGCATTGTATAAACCATAACATCATGATAAGATCAAAAACATATTGAAGTAGTTGCATATATCATTTTCATCCATTTATCTATGTCATAAAATAAGACATTGCATCCATAGCATAACAGAAATTAAATGAATCATAGAATTCATAAAGATCTGCATAAAAAGAAATCTCACATCAACATCATAACAACATCAATGGGGAATCAAAGAGTTGTCATAAATAAATGTCCATCATCAAAGAGTATAAAAAATCTATATATCAAGATACATCAAAAAAATGATCGATAATCAAAGTCCTGATGAATAAATACAAAAGATACATCAATGTCATATCAGAAGATCAAATCTCAGATCTATCGCAAGACCCAGCAAGGGCACCTGATCCATCACCAGTTGTAGTACCTGATCCATCACCTATACCTATACCCCCTGTGCCATCTGGAACCCTGTCACCCAATCTATCCTGAGTAGTTGCTAGTGTCTGACTTGTATTAGAAATATTTGGAAACTGTGCCATCATTGTCAGAAACTATTGTAGCATAGTGGTAACCTAATCCATCTTGCCAGTCATAGCAGTCATCCCTACCTATAAATTCCTCACATCTTGTACTAGAACATCTACAACCAGAGGAATTTGAGGAGCCTGAGGTGCCTCTAGGGAAAGAGGTACCTATCGGGCAACATGAACCTATGATGTAACAACCTGAGGATCTACCTGAGGAGGCACCTATCTCTATGGAGATGTTGGTCTCTGAGGAGGACCCTGATCCTATAAATTAACCTGTAAGGGAACCTATCTAACCAACTGAATTTTTCTATGTCTCTGCCTACCCCAATCTGTAGCTATTCTATGTTGTTCCTATCTCCATAAAGTTACTTGTGCCTGTCTCTGCCTAGGCTGACCAAAACCACCACCTTGAGCCCTAACATGACCACCCCACATCTGAGGTCTCGCAACTCTCTATACCTGAGGATCTCTCTGTCTCCATACTCTCCTCCTACCACCACTACCTCCACCACCACCATCTCCACCGTCATCATTAGAGGACTCATTTGCATCTGTAATAGGCTCCGCAGGATCTATGAATCTCAAAAACCTATGATGATAGAACCACTCTTGGTACTCTGCAGATACCCCCGCATTAGCAATGTGGTCTAACATGTCACATCTGATATATATCAATCAATCAATCTCTATACAATCAAAGTGGTAATCTACCTGTGCACCCTACATATATCTCTCTACCTGAACTCGTAGGTATAAAGCCATACCCTGAGGCATGTCTTGTACTCTGTTGTACTGCCTAGAAACTCTCCCAAAGAAAAATCTCTCAATCATAAGTGGTGATCGACCAATAATCCACTGTAGTGAAAACATGTAGGGAAGCTCATCATCATCCTCCCACCATCCCTCACAACCAAGGTAAGGTCTCCATACGACCTAGTCAATATCATCAATTGTGCGGTGCCAATACTCAAGTTTTTCCAAATGATGATGGATAACCATCCCATCATACAAAAATGCATAAGGTCATCCTCGGCCTCAAACTCGAGCAGCTATAGGTCTTGTAATTGGGATATGCTCCCAAGTCCATAACTATAATAAAAATGTACCTATTGATATTTGTGCACTACCTCTGTACACAACCTCATGAAAATCATGATATAATTGTGCCAATACATAGGATCTCTAATCAAATCCCTGAGGATGTGTGATCAAGTCCTCCAAACTATGACCCCATCCGACTGAGAATCTGTGACCTCGTCGATCCAACAAAAGTAAACCACCAATGACTACACCCAAGATCACTGGTAAAGTAGGAAATGAAGAAAACTAATCCCATGTGATGGTATCATTTCCTATAGTGTCATCTCTAAACACCCGTCTGCATGCACTCCCATCATATACCTGATCATAGTATACTCTCTCTCCTCAGGTCAGAATCCTAAGCAATCTATATGCATCCTCAGGCGTGATAGTCATCTCACCAAGGGGAAGATGGAAGGTATTATGGTCAGAGTCCCACTTCTTTTCCATAGCTGTAAGTAAACCTTGGTTTAGCTAAAACTAAGGGAGATCAAGAAGGAAGCCTAACCAGCACTGCTCAATAATATGTCTCTCTGGATCCATCAGCTCGTAAACTAGATCAAAAATCCAATGCGTGACATTTTGTACATATAATTTACAGAAATGTGCCTACATTTTGCAAAAAAATTAAATTATGTTATTATCTTTATATCAATGGATCATTTCAAGTCAATCAAACAAATCAAATCTATCCTTTCTCTTTTTGAGCGCATCAACCCATTGTTCCTAACCTCTAGATCTTGAGAAGGGAGAAATACATCATTTTTTCTACCTAATCTGATTAACACATCAAAAATCATTTATATGATTATTCTAACATCCTAAAAACTTTGTAGCATCATGGATACACATCTATCTATCTTGGAAATCAATCTGGTAATCTAGACGATCAATCAAAAGCAGTTTGTTCATCCTAAAATCAGGTTTATCATCAATTTTCTAGCAGGCGTCACTTGGCTAAGTGCATGTGTCATTTCAAACACCACGCATCATTTCATACATCATAAACGTAATTTTAATCATTAGAGGTGGAAATTTACAGTATACACGACATTTCTCAAACCTAGGTGGCATTTCAAACTTCCTAGGTGGCATTTAAAACATACTTTTTTCGAAGGGTTTTCTACGCGGCATTTTAAACATTGGATGCCATTTTTGACCTACCTACTAGGAAATGTTTTACTACTCCTACGCATCAGTTCATCATGCAAAGGTGGTGTTTAACTACCCTAGGCATCATTTAATCTGTCCTAGGCAGCATTTTGCAAAACTTAATCTAAAAAGCATCTAAAATTGCAATAAACGCTATCAAAACAATGGAATAAATGAACTAGGAAGGTCAAAACCACTTACCGGAGGTCCATAATCCAAGGGTCTCTGATAACAGCATGCTCTCTTGAACCGATTCTCATGAATGGGGACCACAATCACTATCAATCTACCCAGGACCATAGCAAAATCTCTATGGTAAAAAGTTAAAAGGAATAGTAAATTTGGGTTTTTCAACCTATTTAAGCTATTTGACCTAATTTTGGAGAGATTTTTTACCCATTTAGACCTAATCTGCATTTTCTACACACTAGGGCATGCTCTGACATCATCATCATCTATGTTTTTCAGAAATGAAAACATCTTGGATCTTATTTTACATCAGTCTCATCATGTTTTGCATCTGGACATCAAAATGCTTTCATTTTTGAGGGGGCATCATCATATCATTGAATCAAGATTCTGCATCATATCTTACATCAAATCTGGGGCAGTAAAAATTCAAACTTTTACCAGTGTGGCATTCTGCATCAGTTTCACATCAGATTCTACATCTATCAAATCAGGGATTTCGCATCAACTTCTCATCAGGTTTTGCATCAGGGTTTCATATCAGGTTATCAATTTTTGCATCAAGTTTTTGCATCAATCAATCAACATCAAATCAATGATCATGATATCAAGTTTTCTTTGAATCAATGCACTTTGCACATCAATTCAAAGAGGGGCATTTGTAGACACCTAAAATTGACCAGGTGTTATTTAATCAAGCAAATCAGTATTTTTCATCAAATTGCTCCTAATCTCATCAAATTGCATCAAAATGGATCAAAATCAAATCAAATGGACATTTATCACTCAAAATGGACAAAATCAAATTAAATCAAAGGATTAATTAACCATAACATCAAATAATCAAATATAAGCCTAAAAAGGGACATTCAAAATTATATAATTGATTTTAATCAATTAATTGTATAGTTTTAAATCAAAAATCAAATTGAACCTATTCATCCCTACATGGATTATTTAATTAATTGATTGAATTAAATAATCCTAATATCTTTCAACATAAATTTGAGAAACCAATGGGAATTTAGAACACAAAGCACATGGATCACTCCTAAATTTGAATCTCAATCACTCATTTTGAACTTTGAATCTCAATCACTCAAATTTGTCTCTTTGTCCCAACCTTTGAGAAAATCATTGAAATTGTCCCCCCATTTGAAACCATTTGAAATTCTCTCACTCAACCATGGCTTAATCATGATAAAGTAACTCTACCCCCTATACTTGGGAAAATCCTATAAATAGAAGCCATTTTGAGAGCATTAAGGATCCTAGAGATTCGAATGCAAAGCATCAAACCTCTTGTCATTTTCATAGAAATTTGAGCATTTTGAGAGATTATCATAGCAATTTTGCATCATGAAGAGCATTTTCAATGCATTTGGATACAATATTATCATGATTTGAGATAATTGAGATATATTTAGGCATTTATCTTCATCAAATTCTCGTTCTAGGACTGTCATTGATAGAGATTAAGGTTAAGAGCTTTATCAACATGCTTAGATAGAGAGCCATGAGATGCTTATTGATTTAATTGAAATTTTTAGCTTAAAATTCCATTATTTTTCCATATAATTGTAGTTAAATAAACTAATTTCATGAAGGTGTATTTTATTCACACACAAATATCATAATAAAGACTTACTATGCTACTCGGTTAAGAAATTTATCTCTAACAATGGTTAAACTGATACAATAATGATTTGATTTAAATACAACTCTATTTGATAATCCTAAAGGATCATATTTATCATTAGTATACAAGGAAATAGTGTTTGGATAGTCGGTTTACATGATCACCGAGTGACAGCATTCAGTCAGATACAATGATCACCAAAATCAGTGAATACTGAAATCAAACTATCACCGACAGACAGTTTACAGAGTAAACCGAGAGCACATTTTACAGAGTAAACCAACAATACACTTCACAAAGGAACCTAAGAGAAGTATGACTATAGAGACATCACTGTAATTTCTATAACTGTAACAAGCATGGACACAAAGAACATGAATTCAGATCTAAGGTAAACAAACCAAAGAAGGAATCCTACATGGAAAAATATTGTTCTAATTGCAAAATGCATGGCCACACATCTCATGAATGTAGGAAAAAGAAAAAGAAAGCATGGAAACCCAAATAACAAGAAGATGCATATCAACCAAGAAGAGTCTGTAACTCATATGTTTGGATTACAACACATGGGTAAATTGCACAGTATGTGGTAGATATGGATACATAGCAGAAAACTACATGTGGAAATGGATAAGAAGGTCTATAATTTGGACTAACTTCGGAATGGCATGCTTACACTATCATAAGGTTGGTCACCTAAGCAAGGACTGCAAAGACCGAGTGATAGAGTCAAGCACTTTTGCAAATGGAAACACTATTGAAGACATTAGGAGAATGAGAAATCAAATGTGGAGGAGATCTACAAAAACTAACAATGTTGGACCAAGCACTATAGTTGGTGACACCTCATCTAATGGATTAGGTGACATCACCACCCCCACCTAAGCATGCAAGTAAGTATGGAACTGCACTATACAAAGCTATATTTTATATCACTTCCAATATTCATTGATAATATTCCAAATTAGCATGAATGAAGATGCACTATGGTATTATTTGTTATGATTTTGTGAATTCAATCTTGTTGGTAAATACACACCAAGCATCATCAGTGTACATATAAAAACCAAGTTGTCAATGTAAACCGAGCATCATCGGTAAACACATGAAAGACAATCAAGTCTTTGCTACATACTAAGGATCGTTAGTGAACATATGAAAAGTGAAACCAATTTGTCACTTACCTCAAGCATCACATTCTCACTGAGGATAAAGGCTTTGGCATGATACCCAAGCATCTTTATTTTCATCAACCTAGTGGTAGCTAAAGCATTTAATGCACCACTTAGGTTAATTTCTATAAAAAGGGTAATGAGAGCTCATTCCATTCACCAAGTGAAAATGAGCAAAGTGTAGAGAGAGAAGAGCGAGAAGAGAAATCATACTGTAGAGTGATTCACAAATAGATTCAAAGGCAACTCTAGACAGATTTCTAGCATCCATAGCGAAAATCATGTAAGTACCAAGACTTATCAAGCTCATAGCTCATTACGGAGAAAGCACTAATTTCACAAAAAATGGAAACCACATCACAATTCTCAATGATCCAAAACACAAAGGATAAAAAGATCAAACTAATAAAGAACACAACCTATGAAGAGCCTAAGTATAAATTTTACCCAGAGGTTGCTTCTCAACCCGACGACCAAGGAGCATTCTCAAGTATACGTCCTAGAGTTTTGGTGTTTGAAGATGTCCGAGCATACATCCACTGCAAAGTTACAGAGATTGGAGATCTTGAGGTTGAAGAATCTTACAAGAAGAGTTGCATAGATGGAAACCTTAAAGATGAACACAAGAACATAGAGGTGAAAGGGTTAACAAATGCCCTACTATTCATGAAAGAGTTCAAGATCGAGTGGATTCAGATAGTACTCCGCCAAGTAAATGACAAAAAAATGTGGTTGGATGAACCAAAATGAATCACTAAGGATGTGATACATGCAATAACAGGTTGTCCAGTAACCAACAAGGCTAAATCCCTAAAACATCCTTCTCACCCTGAGATAGAAAAGATAATAGGTGCAGTATGGGATGGTAGAGATTTAAAATTTAATACAATCACCAACCCAGAGGTGAAGTTTGGTGCATGTGTACTTGGATACAAGGTATTCCAAGATAGCCAATTGAACAACATAGCTTGTGGAGAAGTTGACACTGCTTATAAGATTGTGAAAAAGGGACTACAACTGGACTTATCTGAGCTGCTACTGAAGCAACTAGAGGAGAATATAAGGATAATTAGGTCAGCTAGATATAATTCATGTAAGTTTGGTTCACTCCTCATGTGCACATTTTTCTACTTTCATAATTTCTTCCCATCTGTCAGTAATGTCAATTGGGACACAACCCGACCAATAACTACACAAACTAGTGAATTGATTAAGAAGCTCGGGGATAATTTCACATCAGTAATACATGAATACTTCACTACCTTCAAGGATAGAATGTAGAAGAGAATGAGGATCCTTGCACAACTGGTGGAACAGTACAAATATGACATATATTTTATAGTGGATATCGACATCACTCTAATCAAACTAGTTGTACCAAGAACAGCATGGTTGCCACCATTAGATAACGAGATCAACATTGATCAAGCCACAAATTCTATTGAAGCCTTATTGAATGAACTAGTGTAAAAATTATTGGAAATATTTGGCACTTATGAAGAAGCTAAGTCTAGAATCAAGACAGGCTTAGTAGTGAAGAAGATAGACCGGAAGAAAACAAAAATGGTAAAAACACTTGAAAAGAAACTATCAGTTAATGATGGAGAAATAGAAAAACAAGATGTCACCAAGGGATAGTCACCCATAGGTGAAGAAGAAAAATTGAGTGACTCTGAGTCAATTGAATCTGATGCACCACCAACAAAGAAACCAAGAACTACTACTGCATCAAGAACTAGGAGTCAAACTACAAAAGATGCAGACTCACCACTAGTTAAGAAAGGTACAGTGAGGACTTATAATAGAAAGCCTCAAACTGGGCCATCAACACCAAGGCAAAGAAGAAAATATATAAGAGGAAAAGAGGACAAGGATGAAACTGGACAGGATGAGAGCAAAAAAGGACTCCAACCTGAAAAGAAAAAAATTCCTAAAATAGTTGATGAAGTTGCACAATCAATCATAAACATCAGAGCATATCACACCAAAAGATAAGACAATGGCTAACCTTATCTCCAAGAGATCAGATTAAGGTAGAAGAAGCCATAATTAAGGCAATGGTTACATAAAAGTATGTACCAATACAATTCAACAAGAAAATGCCACAAGAGCTTAATGATAGACTATCAGCAAGATGGACATATGCCTTGCACATAGAAAAATAGATAAGGGAAATATCCCTAGTTACAATCATGCCACCCGAGTTAAAAGTTGAAGAAATTGATGAAATGATGAAGAAGCATGCAAATAAATTTTCATCTAAGATGAGAGAATAAAAAGTACTTGAGGGAGAATTAGTAGAGCTTGACAAAGAGAGCAATGAGACTTGGAATGAAATTTTCAATACCCCCAAGCAGGTATTGGCTCTTACCAAGAAACCTCACTATGAAGAGAAAGAAGCCACATCAAGCCTAGAACACATCTTCATTAATGAAACCAAGGATGTCAATCCAGTAGATCTGACAACACAAGCAAGTAAGGCTATGGATGACATACCTCAAATTTTACAATCATTAGGGGATACAAAAGAAATCACAATCAAAGATATAACACTTATTGATTCTGATAATGAACCCAAAAATGATGAAGATGTAACTGATGTGACTGAGCTAGCAAAGGAAACAGATACAATGGATGTTGCATAGGTGAATATACCAGGTCACATACCCCTATTGATACAAGCTATTGATATCATCATAGAAGAAAAGGAGAAGATACCTGAACCTAATGCAAATGATCCAATAGACATAGGTGATGAATGAGGGAATCAAAAGGATACAAATGAAGATAATAAAGCAATAAGTGGAGAGGAGAAACTGAGTGATGCCAAGGAAACCAAAGAGGTAAACAAAGATGCAGACATAGACAAGGTTTATGTAGAGACATCTACTACCAACCAAGAGATTAATACCAAGCAAAATACAATAGGCACCATGCCTCCCACACAATCACCAAAAGAAAAAGAGACAGAGAAGGAACTTGCAAAAGTCCTTCATTCCCCTGCTTCCAACACTATTTCAAAGAAGAAGAAGAAAAGAAAAGCACTAGTCACACTCAATGAAATCATTGACATACCTGACTATGATCCAAGGACACTGGATCCTGAGTCCCTGACCAAGTATGGAGAACTCTGCAAGAGGAAGGATATACAGGACAAGCTCAAGAAAGAGAACAAGAACTCACAAGTCCTAGATACCACAATATAAATACTATTACAGATAGTACCTAACACTAAAATTGATCAAAATTCTCCAATACTTGATCACTTAGTAGTACTCACTGACGCAATTACATCATAGAATGTAGATGCAGACAAATTCATTGAGGAACGTGCTAAGGAGAAGTGTCAATACAAGTTAACCGAGAAGATCAGCCAAGAAGTAGCATAAAATAAGGTAAAAATTTCTAATTTAGTAACTACAATGGAACCAATATTATCAAAAGTAGTTAAACTAGTTCAAAAGTTGTGCACAGTAGAGAATTTCACTACCGAGCATAATTAAAAGATAGCAAAGATAGATCAAGACCTTAAGGCTAGTGTACAAAGTCTCACAACTGACAAAAATGCATTCTAATTGCATTATGAGAAGATTGTAGAGTCAAAAATGTTGATACTAGAACTACAAAAGGTTGAAAGCAAAATCTAAGATGAGGTAACCGAGCTCCAGGCAATGTTACTCCCGAATCTCACACTGCTATTGAAACATGACTTCGGAAAAAGCATTGATTGCCACCCTAGAGATGTCTGTTACTAAGAGTATTTATGACATGCATGCCAGACTCACATTGGTATACATAACCCTGGAACACCTCCAAGATCAATGGGAGAATATAATGGCAGACATTCAAAAATCATATGCCCACATACTTGACAAGGTGTAAGTATTACACCTTTGTCATTAATTTCAAAAAAAGGGGGAAATATATATGTAAAGGGGGAATATATATACATAAAGGGGGAATATATATGTATAAAATTTCAAAAGGGGAAAACATGTCAAAGACCAAAGAGGGAAATACACAAAGGAGAAACATGTACATACACTGTACCAAGGCATGCACATAGGGGGATTCATTGACGAGGTATACACATGGTGTAGATACTGAATATTTTAGTTTGCACATATTAGTTTTTGATACTAATACCAAAGGGGGAGATTGATAATCCTAAAGGATCATATTTGTCATTAGTATACAAGGAAACATTTTTTGGACTGTCAGTTTAAATGATCACTGAGTGACAGCATTCAGTCAGACACAATGATCACCAAAATTAGTGAATACCAAAATTAGACTATCAATGGCATACAATTTACAGAGTAAACAAAGATCATAGTTTACAAAGTAAACCGACAACACATTTCACAAAGGACCCCGAGAGAAGTATGTCTACACAAACATCACAGGGCACTAGTCTACTGAGAGACAGTTTCATTCTTGAGAAAAGTGGATCTGAGATACATGTCAAATAAAGCACTAAATTTTTATAATTATCTGTATGCTTAGCTGTAAAACCATTTCTTGAGGAACAAGTAAAGAATATGTAATTGTTTTAATCAGTCTAAGTGATTGTAGACATGCAAACTAATAGATTAAGGTCAAGTTGTAAACCTTTGATCATAGAGTTTTTTATTGTAAAGCGTGAAACCTAAATAGGTCAAAACCTTTGTATATGTAGATGTATAATATATCAAGAAATTAATGATTGTAGCCGCAGTAGACATCTATGGATCAGATAGAGAATTTCATCCACAAGGATAGAAAAAGATGAATTCAGTTATGAAGAACAAGATTCAAGGCTACCAAATAGAAAAGAGGTATTAATTAATCACTATAGGTGATACACATATCTTGTGAACTTAAAGGAACTATAATCAGCAATTCAAGATTGCATACTATCAGGTCAACAAGTATTTTTGACTACTCTCTAACAATTGTAGAAAATAGAAGAAATATTTTAAGAAGGTGGACTTAACACTCTTATTGTAAATCTCTTAAGCAAGTGCACACTTTACAGTGTTGTTAAAATATCTTAACCAAGTAGACCTAACCAGTCTAAAATGTTACTCCTAACAGGGTAAGATCATTAGAAGTGATCACACTTGTAGCCTTAACTGGCACCTTCCATTCTGTAGATAGTGAAGCTTTATGGGTTTCATTCCCACTGCAGTTTTTACCTTCTAACAGAGGTTTTCTTCGTTACCAATTCTTGTGTCATATATACTTACATTTCATGAATGTTTCTATGAATGTTTACATGCAATTAAGTTTATGTTTTGATATTACATGCATAAGGTAGAAATGCAATATAGTTAGTAATGCAAGTAATGATTACTAAAGGATAAAGTGATAAAAAAATTTAAGTGTACTGATTCACCCCTCCCCTGTCAGTACACACCATTCCATTATTCCAACATATGTTTTGCCTATTTTTGTATCAATGCTAAGTACATAATACCTCTGATCAATTTGTTCACTTAAATTCATCTCATACTTCAAACTTGTTCTACTCGGTAATGCTCCTTCCTTTGTTTGCTCGGTGATGTCTGCAAAAAAAATGCTCGGTTCTGTCTTTAACCAGTTTGATCAGTCATGCATAAACTTTGTATATGTGCATCATAGCATCATGTGATTCATAATAAATCTCTTGTCTCTTATATAGAAATCATAGCTCATTTAATTTACATCCTTCAGATTTTTCTGCTTAATCTCTATCATTGATTTTTCCTCTTAAACCATCCTCAACAGTTGTGTTAAAAACACATTTCAATCTTTTTCATCTGATCTTCATTGAATTTTCTTAACCGTTTGATCAAAATAACAAACTTTATCTTTTACCTCAAAATCATCAACTGTCAGCTCAACATTCTAGTCGGCCTCGGTTTGATTAAATTGCTCGGTCAATTGTTGTGTCGGTGATCCCCAATTTTTTTATCACTATGCTCTGTATATACTGTGCTTTACTCAGTTTTCACTGTCTCTCAGTGTATACAAAACCCTTTATTTACCAACCACGTAAAAAATTGTTTGTTCCAATTCTTCAATCCATAAAAAATGTTTTCCACCATAATGATACTCAAATAAGTTGACATCAATGACAATACATTAAATGATAATGTTTATCATCACATTTACAACTCGGTTGATTATCAACAAATGACTTTAAACATACAATCAGTTGCAGTTCATCAATCTCTCCCTTTGGAATTGATGGAAACACAATATGGAATATGCACTATAAAATTCCATACAAAAAATACCAAACTTCTGTTCTACAACTACAACAATTTTGTAGCTCTCCCTAGCTTGAATATATAAACTATTTTAGTATTAAAAACTTACCAAGCAGGCTCTCCCTACAGTTTTAACTTTTATGTTCTTGAATCTCTCTTTAGATTAGATATGTCTCTCCCTTTCTCTTTTCTCCCTTTAGTGGATTGATATTTCATTGAAATCTCTCTCCCTTTAGATATTTCATCGATCATTATCTCCCTTTGACAGAAATTCCAAAAAGAAAATATACAGCTCTTCAGTAGCCAAATAAAATATCTCTGGTGTTCAGTGCAGTAGGTACCTTGCAGTGTACTAATATGTCTGTGTCACTCTAGTTTAGCTTTGCATCAACATGATTGATATTCTAATTTCATGTAGGTTGATGCAACCTCCTAGTCATCTTAGTTACCAATAGACAAGGGATGAACCCCTAGTCTATCTCTCAAGTACTCAAATGTATCCTTTGGTAAGGGTTTGGTGAATATGTTTGCAAGTTGTTCTTTTAATTGTACATATTCTAGTATCACTTGTTTGTCTTGTACTTTTTCCCTCAAATAGTGATATTTTATATTTATGTGCTTTGTTTTTGCATGCATCATAGGATTTTTTGAAATATTTATAGCACTTGTATTATCAAATTAAATTATCATTGGGTCAGTGATCTCTTCATTCATGCCTTTCAGTAGGTGTTTGATCCATGCTATGTTTGAACAATTTGCAGCAGCAACAACATACTATGCTTCTGCAGTTGACTGAGATATGCATCCTTCCTTCTTTCTTATCCAAGTAACTAGTCTTTCTCCAATAAAGAATGCTCCACCAATAGTGCTCTTTCTATCATCAATGTTCCCAACCCAATCAGCATCATTATAAACTTTCAATTTGAACTTTCCTTCTCTTTTGTACCATAGTCCATAATCCTGAGTATTCTTCAAATATCAAAAAATTATTTTTACATCATTCATATGTTATTCTCTGGGATTAGCATAAAATATTGCAACTATTCCAACTGTGTGTGTTGTGTCAGGGCTTGTGTGTACAACATACATCAATTTACCAATCATAGATCAGTACAAAGTTTGATTTACCTCAGGTGTCTTGTCATCTTTTGTCAGTTTGCATCCTCTCACCATAGGTGTTATGATTGGTTTTAATTCTTCCATTTTCAATGTCTTTAGTACTTCCTTGATGTATTTTGATTAAGTAATATAGATACTTGTAGTCTGTTGTAAAATTTTCAATCCAAGAAAAAAATTTATCTCTCCAAATATTGACATTTCAAATTCTTTCCTCATTTCATCAACAAATGAAGTGCATAGGTTATCATTACCTCCAAATATAATATCATCAACAAATATTTCAGCAATAAGGGCCTTATCATCATTTCCTCCTTTCAAATACAAATTGTTTTTATCACTTGTTCTAATAAATCTAATACTTATAAGATAGGAATGTAATCTTTCATACCATGCTCTCAATAATTGTTTCAATCCATATAAAGCTTTGTGTAACTTACATACCATGTTTGTTTGATCAAGATCAACAAATCCTTTAGATTGTTCACTGTATACCTCATCTTCCAGTATTCTATTTAAAAATGTAGACTTAACATCCATCTGATATATCATGAATCCTTTATATGCAGTGTATGCAAGTAGTATTCTTACTCCTTCAAGTCTAGCAACGGGTGCAAAATTTTCTCCATAGTCAATTCCTTCTTCTTGTGCATACCCTTTGCAAACTAATCTTGCTTTATTTCTGATTACATCCCCATTCTCATTCAATTTGTTTCTGAATATCCATTTGGTGCCAATGACATTTTTATCTCTCAGTCTTGGTACTAATGTCCATGTCTTTTTTTTATGTATCTACTCAATTTCCTCATTCATGGCAGTAATCCATTCTTCATTTTCTAATGCATCTCTAACATTCTTAGGCTCAAATTCACAAATTAAACAAGCATTATCTCTCAACTTACTTCTTTTCATTATGCCAACTCTTTTATCTCCAATAATTTGATTTTTTGGATGATGTCTTCTCACATATTTAGCAAGTACAAGTTCAACTCTTTGTTCTTCACTGTCTTCTCCTGTAGGCTCATTGTGTTCTAGTTCATGATCTTCAGTTTAAGAATTTTCCTAATTTTTGATCTATGCTACATGTTTCCCGATGACATTACCTTGTTGCACAGTAACATTAGGCATTTGCATCGGTATAGTATTAGGTTCTTCCATGTAGACAAATCTACTGTAATCTTTCAGTTCTTTCATGTTGTCCTTGTCATTTTTCTCAACAAATTCATCAACTTTCACATTTGCACTCTCAATGATTTTGTTAGATGTCTTGTTCAAACATTTGTAAACTTTACTCTTAGTAGAATATTTGAGAAATATTCCTTCATCACTTTTTGAATCAAATTTACCATTTTGATCATCTTTTAGAGTATAACACCGACTACCAAATATTCTAAAATGGCTCACATTAGGTGTATAACCATACCATATCTTATAAGGTGTTTTGTTTGTGTCTTTCTTCAGTTGTACTCAGTTTGGCGTGTAAATAGCTATGCTGACTACTTCTCTCCAGTATGTTTGTGCAACACTCTTTTCAATCATCAGTGTTCTGGCACAATCAACAATTGATCTATTCCTTCTTTCAGCAATTCCATTCTATTGTGGTTTCCTCGGTGCAAAAACCTACCTTTTGATTCCATAATCATTACAAAATTTAGTGAACTCATTAGAAATAAATTCACCTCCTCTATCAAATCTCAAACACTTCAAATCTCTACCAGTTTCTTTTTCTACTTTAGCTTTGTACCATTTAAACATCTAAAATGCTTCATATTTTTCTTTTAGAAACATGACAGTCATCATTCTAGAGTAGTCATCAAAAAATAAAATAAAGTATTTGTCCCCATAATAGCTCTATGTTTTCATTGGTCCACATAGGTCTGTATGAACTAACTCTAAAATATCATTAGATGAAAAATTATTGCTCTTGAAACTAGATTTTGACATCTTTCCCATTTGACAATTTTTGCACATTACATGGTCTGGTTTAGATAAGCTCAGTAACTAATCTTAACCATGTTGTCAAAATTTACATGACAAAGCCTTTTATGCCATAACCATATATCTTCATTCTTTTCCAATAAGCAAGTAGTTTCAACAGTGTCAAGGTAGAATCGGTTACCTTTAGATTGTTCACCAGTGCCAATCAACTTTCCTATTCCATCATAGATTCTTGCTTTTCTATTTTCAAATGCAACTCGGTGACCTATGTTATAAAACTGTGAAACACTCAACATATTATAATTAAGATCTTTCACCCAATATGCAATCTCACACTTGATTTTATTGTTCAGCATAATAGTACCTTTTCCTTTCACTTGATAGGGTGTATCATTTCCCACTTTAAGAGATCCACCATCATAATGTTCAAGAAATTAAATTTTCCTTTATCTCCAATCATGTGATGTGTACAGTCACTATCAATAACCCAAATGTCAAGCTTACTAACTTTAGAAATAAGTGTTGTTTCTACATACCTTTCATCTTCAACTGAATCATCTTTCAAAGCTACAAACACTGTCTCAATGTCTTCATCACTGTTAGAACCACTGTCATTATCTTTATCTTCGGCAATGTAACAAGCCTTCTTGCATTTATCTTTTTAATCTCTATTATCTCTTATTTCATACTGTTGGTTGCTTCTGTAGTCTCGATCATCATTTCTATCATTAGATCTATCATTTCTATCATCATTCTTTTAGTTAGGGCATCTTGCGGAAAAATGGCCAATCTCTTTACAATTAAAACATATCAAAGTTAGTTTACCTTTATATATGTATGTGCTGAAATCTTACCTGTTGGGAGCACGCTCAGACATGCAAATGTTGGAGATATAAATTATTTAAACAAACTAACATTTCTAAGAAGCATACTACAAAAATAACAAGTGATTCCATCACAACCTCCGATGAGCTGAACAAGGGCACCCAAGGCCTTGTTGATTTTCTCTTAGAGAATTATATGGGTGTGCTCTCCCAACACAATATTTAAATCCCACTAGATTAAAGATGCATTCTATGGATTGAAACTAAATGCAACTAAATGAAGAGCTCAAGAACAAGTATGAGAAACTTGTCACAAGCCTTCATCAAATATGGATGATGAAAATGCAAAAGCTAGACTAGAATATATGCATGAAATTCAAAGAAACTAGATTCATTCCATAATTACCTAAGCTATGATTTCTAAATGAACTAAAAGCATGAACATGAAAATGAGCTATAAAATTCAAAATATAAACTAGCATAATAACAATGCATAAATGAGAGATGATTTTCTCTTGACAATGGCCTCTATTTATAGATTTTTTGGAGGAGAGAGAGGGCTTGGATAAGGTGGAGCTCAAGTGGCACCCACATAGGTGCCACATTAGGAACACATAAGCCATGCAAGAGGCCAACTTTTCTCACACATGTGTAAGAAATTTTTGATGTCATTGGTCAAGGTGTACTTAAAGTACACATGTGAAGGATCTTATAAGAGGTGTAAGGGTTTTTTTCTAATAAAAAACTTTTGGAAAGTGTAAGAAAGTGTCATCAAGGTTGTAAAAAACCTTGTTGGCACAAATTAGGATTATTTGGAAAAATCATTTTTTTGGAAATTTTCTCACACATGTGTGAGCAAATAATTAGGACTAATATGTGTAGGAATCAATAAATTATCCTAATTAACCTTAGTTAATTAGTAAGTAGGTCTATTTGGTGAGAGTGATGTGAGGTAGGGTAGGATCTAGGTTCAAATTAGTTTAATCCAAATAAGATTTAGATTAATTATGGTTTAGTATAATTAAGTCATGTGGAGGAATAATTAAATTAAAATTTATTTGAAAGGGATTAATGAGGGAAATGTATATAAATAAGATTTAATACATTAAAGGGGATGGTATTTAAATTAAATTTAAATACTAAGGAAAGTGAATCGTATTTAATCAAACAAATAGAAGAATATAAAAAATATAATTAATTAATTAAAATTATTTATAATGCTATGGGAATATTAATTAAATTAATATAAAGATGATTTTAGGCATCTACATTTTTTCCTTCTTTGATGCGGTATCGGAAGTGGCGTTGCGTCAAAGAAAAGAAAATAAGATGCCCTAGAAAGGTCAAGAAAACCTAAGGCAACGAGAGTGGAGTGTGCCCCCTCGAGAAAATAATAGGAAAAAATAAAAAAATTTAATAAACTTTTCTCGAGAAAGGCAAGGAAAGAGTGAAAGAAGACCAATTGCATGGCGTGTCCAAAAGAAATAGAGGAAAAATGGGGACCAGAGCGGGAAACAGGTAGAAGGGTGGAAGAAACGGGCCCTAAGGGGCTATAAATAGTCCACCAGGGCCCAAAGAGAAGTCATTTTCACTCATAAAGAGAAAAAGGACGGAAGAAGAGAGAAGGAATGGTAGCAGTTCAAGAGCATGCGCAACATGGAGAGCGAGTCAGGATCCATTAGCGACCCATTGTAATACCCACCCATATTTTGTTTTCAATTTTTGATGTCGTACTCTTTTAGGAATTGGTTTTAGTTAATTGGCCGAATTTTTTTAGGCTACTTTTCATGAGAGCTATTATTCTTTCATTTGATGGTGATTATTGATTATGATGTTATGGATATTATCATGATGTGATAATTTATGTTTTGATTATGATGTACTTACCCCATACTTGCATATGTATGGTTATCATGTTTATTGTATCTGTTTGCATGTTGTTGTGGTAGAGGACAGAGAAATAGTTACTTGCTTCGGCGAGATCCACACATTCGACCAATCCCTATCATTGTTTGTGATATTGTATTATATGTACATGTGTGTTCTTTTGGTGACAGGATTGTAGGTACAGGGCATCGTCTTCTCTAAATTGATAGGAGTGAGCATGCCCATAAATATTCATCTCAATGGTAAAGAGGGGAGGTAACATACAGATCTGAAACCCTAGCCTAAGCCTAATCGTCCTAATGTTGGATGAGTTTCAGTATGACTACCCTATCCGGATTTGTCTAGTAGATAGGAATTTGTGTACCCCTTTCTTGAGTATGTTTGCTTTGCATGAGATTGCTTTCAGGTGATTTATTGAGTTTTGAGTGAGTTTCCATGTTTATGATTTTAATGGTTTATAGTTGAATTAAATATTTAATTATATCCTATGTTTATTTTAAATAATTAATTAAATTCAAATATTTGAATATTTTGATTTAATTAAGTATTTAATTGAAAATTAATGTATATATGCTTTTATGATTAATTAAATAATTAAATAGTTGGTTGCATGTAATATTGTGACATAAATATTTAATCTATTTAATTTAATATTTTATTAATTACATGTGCATGAATGTGTTGAAAAATTATTTTCAAATTCAAATATCTCAACTAGATATTAGGAGTCAAAGTTGAGTTGTGGCAATAAAGAATATTTTAATTATTTAATTTGGATTCACTTTCAATTTCAAGTTGAGTTATTTTAGGGATTGAATGGGGAGTTTTCATGAGGGTTTGCACAATTAGGGGAAGTTGATTCTCTTTGGGAGAATTCTCCTCTCATTTCCCTCATAACAGGTTTTGCATTTTGGAGAGCTCTTGGTGATTTGAGATTTTTGAAGGATTGAGGATTGTTGTGGTTGCTTGATGTTTTGGAGTTTTTGGATGTTTCTTGCTTGTATGTGCTTGGTTCTTCGTGGATCTCAGATTTGTGGTGGAATCAGGATTAGAGGTTTTCAGATCTCATATCTTCTCCAAGGGCACCTTTCTTCAGTTCTTGCATTGGAATTAAGGTTGGTTTTGTTCTCCATATTTTGTTTTCAACTTTACAAAAATCTGAAGTTTTAAATGGTTAGATGGATGCATGTTTGGTATTTTTGCTTCTATATGTTTAAAAAGTATTTCTAGGTTTTTGGGTGTTTATTAAACCCTAGATCTATTATTTTCATGTTTTTATATTACTTGGCATAGTGTCGTTATGTTGTCGAAATTTCCTGAAGAAATTCCTTCTAAAACTCCTAGAAATCAAAAAATTAATCTATGATATAGTCTACACTATACTGAAAAATAAAATAAATCTTCCCTTTGAATTTCTCTTTGGAAAATTTAATTAGTTTAAAAAAATTAACTCTCTGTAAAAAAATAATACAGACTGAAAAAAATTTCACCAGAGACAAAATAAGAGAAAGACAAAAAGAAAACATTCTCTCCTATTATTTCTATTTTTGGAAATTTGCTATTAACAAAAAAAAATACATACCTTTTTAAGGAAAATGAATTTAAATCATTTTAAAAATAAAATCAAACTAAAAAAAAATACATTTAAGAAATGTTTTAAGTTATTAAAACCCCTGCGCAAGTGTTTATTTTTTTTTTTTTTAAAAAAACTTGTTTTACGAGGGAGCTGGGGAGCGGTGGGCTCCACCCACCATCCCCATGGGGCACCAGGCCTGCGGCAACCGGCACTGTCGTAAGGCAAGTCGGTCTGCCCGCAGTATGTACCGCATATAGGAAAGGGGTGGGGGTACGTGGGGTCCACATCCCCCCCTCCAAGTTAACCAATAATTACGTTCGGTTTATTTTTATTTTTAGGTCTTTTTTTAAAATTTGTAAATTAAATTTAGTTATTAGTAAATTCGGTTTTATTAAATTAATTTAGCTTTTATTTAAATTAGATTTTAATTATTATGTTATTTGTAATGTTTAATATATATAGATATAGATATAGATATAGATATAGATATAAGTTATTAATAAATTTTATGTATTAATATTCAATTTATTTAATAATGTTTATGAATAGGAATTTTAATTATTTTTTGATTGATATATTTATTATTAATTTTAATTAACAAAGGTTATTAATTTTAATTGATATATTTCATTGTTAATTTAATATCTTAGTAGATAAGAATTTTTAAATTGACTTGTACTTTAGTTAAACTTTAATATGATTAAAATGTACTATAGTTGATTCACAATTGATTAACCTATATTATATTTAATCATGATTTAATTAACGCATATTATAATCAATTCATTACATGACAAATTTATTGTATATTTGAGTTATAGTATGTGTATTATGGAATAAAAACATGAATGCAATTTAATCAAGTTTTGGGATAATTATCGTTTTGTTAGGTTGATGTATTAAAGTAACATACATAGGTGGAATGTATCATGTTTATGTTCAATTTTCAGTCCTTTAGGACATTTTTATTCCATTCATCATTCTATGTATCTTTTGTGTAAATATGATATTGTGGGGGCATTAGATGACCTAGGGTGTTATAGAGGCTAGGTATGAGTCCTAGATATGTGTTTACTGTTTATTCTCTAGTGTGTGTTTTGTTGGGCTTTATTATCCTAAATTGACCATGTGACCCTTTTGATTCTGTTATCTAATTGTGTACCTATATGTGTGACCGTTCCTATTGTATGGGATACTAGATTTGGGGTATACTTGTGGTTTACGACCTATGCTAGATCTGTTAGGATCTGTGAGCCTAGGGTAGGCTACCTAGATGTGTAGTAGGGAGTGGCTTGCAATAAGTTTTGTGTCCGTAAGTGACTACTGAATTGCTTATTGTGGAGTTTACTTAATAAGTGATAACTAAAGACATATTGAGAGACATTAAAATGAATTAATAAGATGTGTCATCACCCATGCTTGAGTGCTAGTATAGGCTAAGATGGTGATGAGAAGATGTTAGTTGCCTCAAGGGGTACCTGGCATAGTTAGTGGCCTTGTCAGTTTGAGAGGTCATTAGCTCCGTGTATGTTCACTTAAGTGTCATAATCCATTGGGATTTCTAGGAAAAAACTTAAGGGTTAGACGTACATGATGACACCTTCCTTTACACAGTCTAGATTTCCTGCATGTGTCAGTTTCCTCTGGATTAGTGTGTCTTACCTTTTATGAGTTATGGTACACCTGGATTAGAGAGCTATCAGGATCCCTTGCTTAGTGGTTATTCCTTATTGGTTTGGATATCTGATTGGGGTCTGTTGTTATCTCCTCATCATGGTGAGGTGGACCTTTATGGTTCCACACGGATGGGTGATAGTGATTCTTTACCCATTGAGATTCGATGTCCTTGTACTAGGTGCTTGATGGTTCTTTGCAGATGAGCTCTTTATGTTACTTCATCATTTATTATGTAGTTTCATTATTGTAAATCTTGTACTAGAGTATCGCATGTGATACCTAATCTGGATATTGTATATTACGTAGATTAGAGTGATTACCACATACCATATGACATGTGCAATGGATGTGAGTTTATGGTGGTTTCATGGTTATCCATGAGGATTGTAATTATGGTTATGTAAGTTGTATTTGTTATACTTAATCAAATAGAATCTTTTTTTATATTGTTAGTTGTGTTTTGCTTTAAGTAATTCAACGTCATGGAACCCTTGAGTCGTGTAATCTATGTGAGTGTAAGAAATGTGTATAAATTGTAATTGCTTCTGCATTAATGTATGTCTCTTTATGTTAACTTTAAAAAAAAATTATTCAGCACACATAGTATCATGTTCTAGGTTAATCTCTCTTGGGTTCCCTGGCAGGGTGTTACATTTGGTATCAGAGTGCTAGTTTCTACACTGGGAACTCTAGGAATTGTACGCTCATTAGGTTGTGTCTAGCTTGAACTTAAAACTAAAACATAGACATACAACATTTATTGTTTTCAAATTATTACTTTATGGTTTATTCATTCTTTAGTTTATGATTCAAGCTATGTGGTGATATTTTGTATTTATCTCTATTTGTTTCGGTAATTATGCTTGAGACAAGAGAAGCTAGAGGTTGTGGTAGAGGTAGGTCTAGTGCCTATGGGGGAGCTAGGTAGGCTAGCTCCTCCATGAGTGTCAGGAAGGAGAGTATTTAGAATCAGGATAGGGATGAGTAGAGGAGAGAGAATCAGGATTAGACTCAGGGTTTGAATACTAGGCAGATTCTTCAGGCTATCCTAGATTGCCTTCTTGAGAGAGCCAGGGTGGAGCAGGACCCATCCCACCACTCTCAGAGAGAGGAGAGACAAAGGGAGAGATCCAAGAGCCCTTATGGGAGGACAGTTTCAATGGACCCTGCAGTGATAGCAGCCAACCACATGAGAGACCTGACGAGAGGGAAGGCTATCCCTTTCAATGGATAGCAATCTAGTTTGGAGGTAGAGACTTAGTTGATAGCTTTGGATAGAGTATTCATGATGCATCCCTTTAGTAAGAATACTAAAGTGAGATACGTCTTGATGCAGTTGACACATTTTGCGACTATCTAGTGGAAGATTGAGGAAGAGAAGCTAGGTCTCCGTATGGACACTATTACTTGGGAACTCTTTCTCAAGAACTTTAGAGAGAGGTTCCTATCTAATTAGTGGAGGTAGTAGAGGGCCGATGAGTTTCATAATCTTAGATAGCTGGCATTGACATTAGAGCAGTACAAGTTTAATTTTTACGAGCTCAAGCAGTATGCTGGATATAGCCAGGATTCCACATTGATAGTACAACACTTTGTGCGAGGGCTTAGTGCCCGCATCGTAGGGGATGTGAAGCTCTTTGAGCCTACAGACCTGCAAGCTGCAGTTATTAAAGCCACTCTAGCGGAGGCTAATTTGGCAGCAGGCCATGGAGGTCGATAGGGTGGTCAGACTAGTGGAGCTTCTAGAGTGGGCTATAGAGGTAACCAGTCATAGGGTGTTGGGAACTTCAAGAAGCCATCCAATTATTACAGAGGTAATCAGAACTAGAGCCAAAATCAACAGCAGAAGGTTGCACCTCCTATCTAGAGTGGTAAGAGCATCAAGAGTGGACAACACTATAGGTGTAATCAGTCCAACCATCCATCTCAGAGTGCACAACCTAGTGTGAACAAAGGGAGTGTCCAACAGTCTAGTGTGCCCTCCAATGGGAGAGGCAATTTTAGAGGCACGGGATGTTTCACCTGTGGTCAGTTTGGCCATATTGCGGTGAATTGTCCATGGAGAGAACCACATTATTCTACACAGAGGCTAGTATCCTTGGAGCCTACTATAGGAGGGGGTTCATGTAGAGTATTTGCAGCTCTGGATTAGAGATAGGCAGAGCATTAGGCCACAGTCATTGAGACTTTAGGTACTACTTGGGGTACCTCTATTTCTATATTATTTGATTCAGGAGCGAGCCAATCTTTTATATCACCTTTACTTGTTGAGCATTATGGGCTAGTGGCAGCAAATCAAGTGTTAGGTTGGCAAGTGGAACTAGCCTCAAGGGCTAGGGTAGCTACAGATTCCTTAGTTTGTGGTTGTGAACTAAACCTAGGGAAGTTCATTACCTTGATTGACCTTCATGTGATTCCTTTGGGATCATATGGGGTTGTCTTAGGAATGGACTGGTTGGGAGATCATGGAGCCAATATCAATTGTAGACAAAAGATAATCCTTTGCAAGGATGATGATGGTAAGGAGTGTCATATTGTTGGGATTCCTCAACCCATATCCCTTCACATGATATCCACTATGCAACTGAAGTGATGTATGCGAAAGGGTTGTCAGATGTATGCAGTATCTATGTATGAGATAGATGATATGGAGAGAAAAGTCAAGGCACTGGATCATCCTATATTACAAGAGTTCATTGATGTATTCCCTAGTGAGATCCCAGCTATGACACCGAAGCATGACATAGACTTCTGCATAGAGCTTGTGTCTGGAGCAGAGCCTATATCTCCATATCGTATGGCTACTCACAAGTTGAGTGAGCTAAAGCTGCAGTTAGAGGATTTGTTGGCAAAGGGGAGCATCTTCCCTAGTGTTTCTCCTTGGGGAGCACCTATTCTCTTCATCAAGAAGAAGGATGGATCATTACACTTGTGTATCGACTATAGACAGCTGAACAAGGTAACAGTCAAAAATAGGTATCCATTGCCATGCATAGATGACTTATTTGATCAAATCAAGGGAGCCAAGGTGTTCTCTAAAATTGATCTTAAGTCAAGATACCACCAGTTGCAAATTGAGGATGCAGATATCCACAAGACTGCATTTCGTACATGCTATGGACACTATGAGTTCACAGTGTTTCCATTTGGGTTGACGAATGATCCATTAGTATTCATGTGTTTGATGAATGGAGTATTTTGAGAGTACCTTGATCACTTTGTGCTTGTTTTCCTAGATGATATACTGATTTATTCTAGATCCATGGAGGAGCATGAAGAGCATCTTCAGCAGGTTTTGTAGTGCCTTAGGAAGAATCAGCTTTATGCCAATTTGGCTAAGTGTGATTTCTTCCAGACTGAGGTACAGTATCTTGGTCATGTTATCTCTAGAGAAGGTATCTCAATAGATCCTTTGAAGATTTAGGCTATTGTGGAGTGGCCAGCACCCACTAATGTGTCTGAGGTACGTAGATTCATGGATCTTGCGGCTTACTACTGTAGGTTCACGAAGAACTTCTCTAGGGTGGCACATCCTATTACTTCTCTTCAGTGAAAAGGGAAGAATTTTGTATGGATAGAGAGGTGTGAGGAGGATTTTTAGAGTCTCAAGGTGTGTTTGACCAGTGCACCTATCCTAGCTATACCTGATCCAATGGTAGATTGTGTAGTGTGTGTTGATGCATCATTGGAGGGGATTGGAGTAGTTCTCATGCAGGATGGGCGAGTGATTTCTTATGAGTCTCACAAACTAAAGGATAATGAGCTTAATTACCCTACTCATGATCTATATTTAGCTATGGTTGTCCATGCATTGGTACGGTGGAGAAAATTTCTTTTGGGACACCGATTTGAGCTTCATAGCGATCACCATAGCCTTTAGGATATCTTTACTCAGTCTAATCTGAATGCTAGACAGAGAAGGTGGATGGAGTTCCTTTGTGAATATGAATTTGAGATAAAGTATATTTAGGGAAAGGAAAATGTATTTGCAGATGCATTGAGTCACAAGCGACAAGCCATTCTAGCATTGACTCTTAGTGTGGACTTGAGGAGTAGAATACTCCAGTCACTTCCTAGAGATACCTTGTATCAGGAGGTGAAGGCAAAGATAGAGTCAGGGAGACCATTAGAGGGCAGATTCTCTGGTTATGTTTTGGAGACAGATGGTTTATTATGTCATATGAGCCAGATCTATGTACCACCATTAGATTATTTGTGTACATTAGTGTTATCTAAGGCTCATCATGCACCCTATTCGGCACACCTAGGTGTCAAGAAGATGCACGCAGATCTTTGTCAGCTCTATCATTGGGCTGGTATGAAGAGGGATATTGTAGACTTTGTGGCTAGATTCTTAGAGTGTTAGAGTGTCAAGGTGGATCATCAACATCCAGCAGGGCTTCTTCAGCCTAATCTCATTCCATCTTGGAAGTGGGATATTATTTCTATGGACTTCATAGTTGGATTGCCTATGACTCCTTGCAGACATGATACTATCATGTAGACCGTTGATTGGTTAACCAAGGTGGATCATTTCTCACCTATGAGATCATCATATACAGTAGCTTTTGTATCCTGAGTCTTCATATAGGACATTGTGAGACTTCATGGCATTCCTCTCCCTGTTATATCAGATCAAGATCTTGTATTTACCTCAGCCTTTTGGAAATCATTACAGCACAATTTAGGTGCTCAGCTGAATTTTATTTTAGTGTATCATCCTGATACTAATGGACAGACAGAGCGGGTGAACCAAGTTCTTGAGGACATGTTGAGGATTTATGTCATGGACAGACAGACTCACAGGGAGGACCACTTGTACCTAGTGGAGTTTGCGTACAATAATAGATATCACAGTTCTATTAGCATGGCACATTTCCAGGCATTGTACATAAATCCTTGTCATACACCTTTGAGCTAGGAAAGATTGGAGGACCGTATTCGTCTTGGTCCTGAGATGCTTCGAGATATGGAGCAGCAGGTAGTGCAGATTCGTGAGCATTTAGTGACTACACAGGATAGACAGAAGAAGTATGCAGATGCTCACAGGGTGGATAAGAAGTTCATAGTGGGAGATAGAGTGTTCCTAAGAGTGCACCCATGGAAGAGTCTGATCCATTATGGAAAGGGTTCAAATTTGGCACCTCACTTTGTGGGACCATTTGAGATCCTAGAGAGGATAGGACCAGTTGCTTATCGACTTGCTTTGCCACCTAGCCTTTCGCGCATCCATGATGTTTTTCATGTTTCAGTTCTTGGGAGATATATACCTGACATTATGCATGTACTTGATTAGAATGCATTACAGGTTGAAGAAAGGCAGCTAACTTTGGAGCCAATATGTATTCTGGAGCAGTGGGGTGTGACCCTCAGGGGTCGCACCATAGAGTAGATAAGGGTCCAATGGGACCCAAATGATGAGTCTTCAATGACTTGGAAGGATGCAGCTAGATTACAGGGTTTATATCCCTACTTGTTTATGGGATTCCAGAAGTAAGCCTAATCCTAGGGGGGTGGATTTAATACCCACCCATATTTTTTTTCAGTTTATGATGTCGTACTCTTTTAGGCATTGGTTTCAGTTGATTGGCCAAATTGTTTTAGGCTACTTTTCATGGGAGATATTATTCTTTCATTTGATGGTGATTATTGAATATGATGTTATGGATATTATCATGATGTGATGATTTATGTTTTGATTATGATGTAATTACCCCATACTTGCATGTGTATGGTTATCATGTTCATTGTATCTGTTTGCATGTTGTTTTGGTAGAGGATGGAGACATAGTTACTTGCTTCGGCGAGATCCACATGTTCGACCATTCCCTATCACTATTTTTGATATTGTATTATATGTACATGCATGTTCTTTTAGTGATAGGATTGTAGGTACAGGGCATCGTCTTCCCTAAATTGGCAGGAGGGAGCGTGCCCATAAATATTCATCTCAATGGTAAAGAGGGGAGGTAACATACAGATCTGAAACCCTAACCTAAGCCTAATCATCCTAATGTTGGATGAGTTTCAGTATGACTACCCTATCTGGCTTCGTCTGGTAGATAGAAATTCATGTACCCCTTTCTTGAGTATGTTTGCTTTGAATGGGATTGCTTTCAAGTGATTTATTGAGTTTTGAGTATTTTCCATGTTTATGATTTTAATGGATTATAGTTGAATTAAATATTTAATTATATCCTATGTTTATTTTAAATAATTAATTAAATTCAAATATTTGAATATTTTGATTTAATTAAGTATTTAATTGAAAATTAATGTATATATGCTTTTATGA
>MU223404.1:823445-843935 GCA_018584345.1 Thuja plicata
CCTAGGATTGAAGATCTTATGGATTGTTTGGGAGGAGCAAGGTACTACACTAAGTTGGATTTGAAGAGTGGGTACCACAAAATCAGAATTAAGGAGGGGGATGAATGGAAGACAACATTCAAGACAATAGAAGGGATTTATGAATGGTTGGTCATGCCCTTTGGGCTTAGCAATGCACCCAGTACCTTTATG
The DNA here is from genome assembly GCA_018584345.1 of Thuja plicata. NCBI lineage: Eukaryota > Viridiplantae > Streptophyta > Pinopsida > Cupressales > Cupressaceae > Thuja > Thuja plicata. Next base: position 823,638 of record MU223404.1, read on the forward strand.
AGGTTGATGAATGAAGTGTTAAAGGACTACATAGGCAGATTTGTAGTTGTGTACTTAGATGAAATCCTCATTTTCAGTAAGACAAAGGAGGAACATCTCCAACATTTGCAGATTGTGATGAAGAAGCTTCATGAGGAGAAGCTGTCCATTAACTTGGAAAAGTGTGAATTTATGAAATAGGAGTTGATCTATCTTGGTTTTGTGGTGTCACAAGGAACCTTGAAGATGGATCTCAGCAAGGTTGAGGCAATCTTGAGTTGGCCTGCCCCTACATGTAGCTTTGAGGTAAGAAGTTTCCATGGACTTGCACAATTTTTTAGAAAGTTCATTAGAGGCTTTAGTGAAATATGTGCACCAGTTTTAGATACAATAAAGGGAGGAGTAAAGACCAAATTTAATTGGACTCCAAAGGCTGGTAGAGGATTTGAAGTGTTGAAGAAGAGAGTGGCAACACAACCAATCTTGGTTTTGCCAAATTTTGACAATTTGTTTACCCTTGAATGTGATGCAAGTGGTATAGATGTTGGGGTAGTTTTGAATCAAGAGAATAGACCAGTGGCCTTTTACAATGAAAATTCAAATGAGGCCAAGAAGAGGTACTCTTCTTATGACCTAGAGTTATATGCATTGGTGCAAGCTTTGAGGAAATGGAGGCACTATTTGTTGCCTAAGGAGTTTGTAGTTTATATTGATAACAAAGCTTTGAGTTTTATCAATTCACAGGAGAAGTTAAGAAACAAACACCTTAAGTAGATGGAATATTTGTAGGCCTATACCTTCACCATCAAACACAAGAAATGGCAGTTGAATAAAGTGGTTGATGCATTAAGTAGGAGACTCTTGACAGTCCAAGAAGTGTAGCTGCAAAGTATTGGCATAGAAAGCTTTAAGGAGCTTTATGATGGTGATGAGGACTTCTCAGAAGCATACAAGGTATGTAAAGACTTCAAGAACCATTTCCATAGTCAATTTTCTAACTATACAATTTAGAATGACCTCTTGTTTAGAGAAGGGAAGCTATGTATCCCTAAGGGATCTATGAGGGCAAATGTAATCCAAGAAAAGCATAATGGCAGCTTAAGTGGGCATTTTGGCCTAAATAAGACATTAGAACTAGTGCAAAGGTTCTACTATTGGCCTAGGATGAAGAAGAACATCAGGAAGTATGTGGAGCAGTGTTTGGTTTGCCAAAAATCCAAGGGCATAGCATCAAATGTAGGTTTGTATCAGCCCTTACCCATTCCTAATAGGCCTTGGGAATGCATTAGTATGGATTTTGTTGTTGGGTTGCCTAGAACCAAGACTGGTTTAGATAGCATATTTGTAGTGATAGATAGATTTACCAAGATGATTCATTTCATTGCTTGCAAAACCACTCATGATGCCAGTCACATTGCTCATTTTTTTTTTAAAGAAGTGGTAAGGATTCATGGCTTACCTATCAGCATAAAATCTGACATAGATGTAAAGTTCATGGGTCATTTTTGGAAGACCTTGTGGGCAAGATTGGGAACCAATTTATCATTTGGGTCAGCCTACCATCCCCAAACTGATGGTCAAACTGAAGTGATCAATAGAGTGTTGGGAAATCTCCTTAGGTGTTTGACAAAGGAGTATGGAGTGATGTGGGATCAGATGTTACCACAGGCTGAATATGCCTACAATGACAGTGTAAACAGGACAACAGGTAAAATCCCCTTTTAAGTAGTTTATGGGCTGCACCCTAGAGGTGTGTTTGAGTTAAGGAAATTGGAAAATGCAAAAGGAAGGAGTGCATATGCAGATGATTTTGCTTAATCCATGAAGGAGGTTCATGAGCAAGTAAAGAAGCAACTCCAAGAGGCTACACAGAAGTTAAAAGCCAAGGTTGATGAAAGAAGGAAAGATCTTCAGTTTGTTTTGGGTGACCTTGTGATGGTTCATCTTAACAAGTCCAGATTGTAGAAGGGAGTCCCCACCAAGCTGCAGATGAGGAGGATTGGTCCTTGCAAGATTCTTGCAAAGTATGGGCAAAATGCCTATAAACTTGACTTGCCAACAGATTTGGCAATCTCTCATGTTTTCAATGTGCAAGATTTAGTCCAGTATAAGGGACCTACACCAGAAGATACAAAGGTATATTTATATGGTAAGGACATAGCAGCAGATGTTCAGCTTACCCCTACACCAACACAAAGGGCAGAGAAGATTTTAGACTCTCGAGTGAAGAAAAAGACTAGAAAGGGAACCTATTTGGAACATCTCATTCAGTGGGTAGGCATGTCAAAGGCTAAGGCTACTTGGGTGGCTGAGAGTGACTTTAAGAAGTAGGTAATTGATCCTAAGCTCCTGTCCCCAAATGTGACATAAGTTCTTAACCTTGGTAGTATGGTGCAGGAGCACCCTGGAGATGCCAATCAAATATGGTAGTCTCTTGTCATTTTGGTGTGCTAGTGTGTGTAAGACCCTCTAGTAGGGAAATTTAATTATATAAGGTCATGTTTACCAAGAGTAGTTTAGATAGGTTTCATTTTATGCTTCATTTTGGGTAGATTAACTCTTTTTGGCTCTTGTTTATTAGATTGTCCTTGATGATGTCATCAATGGGCAGAGGGATGTCATGGTGGTACTTTGGGTCCATGGATAACCTAGGTAGTCTAGCTAAAGTTAGCTAAGATAGATTGGTGGAGAAAACACTTAAAAAGTGTGATTGGCTAAAAGATGTAAAATGTTGCTATGCAACATTAGCAACTTTTCAAAGTTGCTAACAACATTTTGTTGTCTAGAGGATTTCAAGGTTTTAAGAGTTTTTGAACCCATAGAAGGGTTGGAACATGAGTATCTAACATATTTAAGGTGGAAAAACCCTAATTGTGAGGGTGGAAGTTCATTTTGTACGGACTGATACTTTGGAGTAGAGAGTTTTAATGAGCAGACAGCAGATTTGAAGTATTTTTGGTTTTTGTTACTGTGCATTGATTGAAAATAAGACTGTGACTATTAGAATCCATTTTTTTGCATGTTACCAAGCTTTTCCAATCATTATTTTTCTTTGTAGTTGTTCTTTGTTTGTAGTTTGTAAATTCTTTCAGTTTTGGGTTGTTTGTTGTCCAGTTTTGGACAAGGAGAAAAGATGTGGACCTAACTCCACTTCCCACCATTGGTTTTGTACGGCCACCTAGGAATGGAGACTAGGTCCATGGATCTTCAGGAATATGGAAGGAGGAGCTCTGAAAGTACTTGCAAGTATTTTTAAACACTTTCCCTAGGCGAGATACATGCAGAGCCCAATTAGGAAGAGCAAGTGATAGTCAGTTTAAAAGTTGTAGGGGGTGTTCTCATGAGCCAAGAATTCCATGGGTGTGTTGAATGATGTTATGCAGGTTTTCCCCAAGGTGGAGGAGTGCTCAAGAATCCAACATGTCATGTTTTGAATCCCAAGACCTCAAACTGGTCTAAAAGCAAGAAAGAAGCCATTTTCAAGAAGTAGGGTGTACGGACAGTATTGTATCCTAAGACCTAGAAAATCCTTGTGGGTTTTTGATTTACTTGAAGGATACTAGAAGAGATTTGGGGGTTCTTTGGATTTTTTGTGCAAAAAAAGTGTTGGCCTACAATCTAGGAGGCCTAATTTGCAAAAAGCGCTACAAGGCCTAGAAGATAGGAACCTAGAACTCGATGGAAATATGGTTCAACTTGGTGGTTTCAAACCTAGGTTGGAATTCAAAAATGGAGTATGTTGAAGCCTTAACCCTCCTGAAAATCCAAATTTAAGTTTAGGGCTTGGAGTGGTTTGAGTGGAAGGTTCTTGTAGAACACAAGAATGGTGACTTTAACATCATAGGTAGTTTCCTTGGTTGGAGAGGAAGAACTGATTCTTCCAAGTGTCGAAGGGTGGATTGAGGAAGCCCTAGAGGTCCTGAGAGAGACCTATTAAGAGTTCCAAGCAAACTCATAAGGTTACTAAGGAGGCTCCCTAACAGCTATCAGGATCCCTTGCTTAGCGGTTATTCCTTATTGGTTTGGATATCCGATTGGGGTTTGTTGTTATCTCCTCAGCAGGGTGGGGTGGACCTTTGTGATTCCACACGGATGGGTGGTAGTGATTCTTTACCCATTGAGATTTGACATCCTTGTACCAGGTGCTTGATGGTTCTTTGCAGATGAGCTCTTTATCTTACTTCATCATTTATTATGTAATTCCATTATTGTAAATCTTGTATTAGAGTATCGCATGTGATACCTAATATGGTTACTATATATTAAGTAAATTAGAGTGATTACCACATACCCTGCGACATGTGCAGTGGATGTGAGTTTATGGTGGTTTCATGGCTATCCATGAGGATTGTAATTATGGTTATGTAAGTTGTATTTGTTATACTTAATCAAATGGAATCTTTTGTTATATTATTAGTTGTGTTTTTCTTTAAGTAATTCAACGTAATGGAACCCTTGAGTCATGTAATCTATTTGAGTGTAATACATGTGTATAAATGGTAATTTTTTCCACATTAATGTATGTCTCTCTATGTTAAATTTTAAAAAAAATTATTCAGCACACATAGTATCATGTTCTAGGTTAATCTCTCTTGGGTTCCCTGGCGGGGCATTACATTTAGTATCAGAGTGCTAGTTTCTACACTGGGAACTCTGGGAATTGTACGCTCATTAGGTTGTGTCTAGCTTGAACTTAAAACTAAAACATAGACATACAAAATTTATTGTTTTCAAATTATTGCTTCATGGTTTATTCATTCTTTAGTTTATGATTCAAGCTATGTGGTGAGATTTGTATTTATCTCTATTTGTTTCAGGAATTATGCCCAAGACAACAGCAGCTAGAGGTCATGGTAGAGGTAGGTCTGGTCCCTATGGGGGAGGTAGGTAGGCTAGCTCCTCCATGAGTGTCAGGCAGGAGAGTGATCATAATTAGGATAGGGATGAGCAGAGGAGAGAGAATTAGGATGAGACTCAGGGTTTGAATACTAGGCAGATTCTTTAGGCTATCCTAGATCACCTTCCTGAGAGAGTTAGGGTGGAGCAAGATGCATCCCACCACTCTCAGAGAGAGGAGAGACAAAGGGAGAGATCTAGGAGCCCTTGTGGGAGGACAGTTTTAGTGGACCCTGTAGTGGTAGCAGCCAACCACATGAGAGACCTAATGAGAGAGAAGGCTATCCCTTTAAATGGACAGGAATCTAGTTTGGAGGCAGAGACTTGGTTGATAGCTTTGGATAGATTATTTGTGATGCATCCCTTTATTAGTAATACTAAAGAAAAATACGTCATGATGCATTTGACACATTTTGTGACTATCTGTTGGAAGATTGAGGAAGAGAAGCTAGGTCTCCGTATGGACACTATTACTTGGGAACTCTTTCTCAAGAAATTTAGAGAGAGGTTCCTATCTGATCAGTGGAGGCAGCAGAGGGCCGATGAGTTTCATAATCTTAGACAGCTAACATTGACAGTAGAGTAGTACAAGCATCATTTCTATGAGCTCAAGTAGTACATTGGATATAGCCAGGATTTTGCATTGATGGTATAACACTTTGTGCGAGGGCTTAGGATGTGAAGCTCTTTGAGCCTACGGACCTATGAGCTGTGCTTATTAAAGCCACTATAGCGAAGGCTAATTTGGTAGAAGACCATGGAGGTTGATAGGGTGGTCAGACTAGTGGAGCTTCTGGAGTAGGCTATAGAGGTAACCAGTCGCAGGGCGCTGGGAACTTCAAGAATCCATCCAATTATTACAGAGGTAATCATAACTAGAGCTAGAACCAACAGCAATAGTAGAAGGCTGCACCTCCTACCCAAAGTGGTAAGAGCGTCAGGAGTGGACAGCACCATAGACATAATCAGTCCAACCATCCAGCTTAGAGCACATAGCCTAGTGTGAGTAGAGGGAGTGTTAAGCAGTCTAGTGTGCCCTCCAATGGGAGAGGCAATTTCAAAGGCACAGCATGTTTCTTATGTGGTTAGTTTTGCCACATTGCGGTGAATTTTCCACAAAGAGAACCACAATATTCTACATAGAGGCCAGCAGCCTCGGAGCCTACTATAGGAGGGGGTTCGCAGAGAGTGTTTTCATCTCTAGATTAGAGACAGGAAGAGCATCAGGCCAAACTCATTAAGACTTTAGGTGCTACTCAAGGTACCTCTATTTCTATATTATTTGATTCAGGATCCACCGACTCTTTTATATCAGCTTTCCTTGTTAAGCATCGTGGGCTAGTGGCTGCAAAGAAAGTGTTAGGTTGGAAAGTAGAACTAGCCTTAGGGGCTAGAGTAGCTATAGATTCCTAAGTTCATGGTTGTGAACTTAACCTAGGGAATTTCATTACCTCAATTGACCTTTGTGTGCTTCCTTTGGGATCACATGGGGTTGTCTTAGGAATGGACTGGTTGGGATCTCATGGAGCTAATATCAATTGTAGATAGAAGAACATCCTTTGCAAGGATTATGATGGTAAGGAGTGTCGCATTGTAGGGATTCCTCAACCCATATCCCTTCGCATGATATCCTCTATGCAACTAAAGAGATGTATGCGAAATGTTTGTCAGATCTATGCATTATCTATGTATGAGATAGATGGTATGGAGAGAAAAGTCAAGGCATTGGATCATCCTATATTATAGGAGTTCATTGATGTATTCCCTATTGAGATCCTAGCTATGCCACCGAAGCATGAAATAGACTTCCGCATAGACCTTGTGCCTATAGAAAAGCCTATATCTAGAGCTCTATATTGTATGGCTACTCACAAGTTGAGTGAGCTAAAGCTGCAGTTATAGGAGTTGTTTGCAAAGGGGAGCATCTTCCCTAGTGTTTCTCCTTGGGGAGCACCTGCTCTCTTCATCAAGAAGAAGGATGGATCATTACACTTGTGTATCAACTATAGATAGTTGAACAAGGTAACAGTCAAAAATAGGTATCCATTTCCATGCATATATGACTTATTTGATCAGATCAAGGGAGCCAAAGTGTTCTCTAAAATTTATCTTAAGTCAGGATACCACTAGTTGCAGATTGAGGATGCAGATATCCAAAAGACTGCATTTTGTACCCGTTATGGACACTACGAGTTCATAGTGGTTCCATTTGGGTTGACGAATGCTCCATTAGTATTCATGTGTTTGATGAATGGAGTTTTTCGAGAGTACCTTGATCGCTTCATGCTCATCTTCCTGGATGATATACTTATTTATTCTAGATCCATGGAGGACCATGAAGAGCATCTTTGGCAGGTTTTGCAGTGCCTTAGGAAGAATTAGCTTTATGCCAATCCGAATAAGTGTGATTTCTTCCAGACTGAGGTACAGTATCTTAGTCATGTTATCTCTAGAGAAGGTATCTCAATAAATCCTTCAAAGATTCAGGCTATTATGGAGTGGTCAGCACCCACTAATGTGTCTGAGGTACATAGCTTCATGGGTCATGTGGGTTACTACCGCAGGTTCATGAAGAACTTCTCTAGGGTGGCACATCCTATTACTTCTCTTCAGTGGAAAGGGAAGAATTTTGTATGGATAGAGAGGTGTAAGGAGGCTTTTCAGAGTCTCAAGGTGTGTTTGACCAGCGCACCTATCCTAGATGTACCTGATCCAGTGGGAGATTTTGTAGTGTGTGTTGATGCATCATTAGAGGGGATTGGAGAATTTCTCATGCAGGATGGGTGAGTGATTTTCTATGAGTCTTGCAAACTCAAGGATCATGAGCTTAATTACCCTACTCAAGATCTGGAGTTAGCTGCGGTTGTTCATGCATTGGTACGGTGGAGACACTTTCTTTTGGGACACCAATTTGAGCTTCATAGCAATCAGCGTAGCCTTCAGTACATCTTTACTCAGCCTAATTTGAATGCTATACAAAGAAGGTGGATGGAGTTCCTTTGAGAATATGACTTTGAGATAAAGTATATTTAGGGCAAGGAAAATGTATTTGCAGATGCATTGAGTCGCAAGCGATAGGCCATTCTAGCATTGACTCTTAGTGTGGACTTGAGGAGTAGGATACTCCAGTCTAGAGATACCTTGTATCAGGAGGTGAAGGTAGAGATAGAGTTAGGGAGACCATTAGAGGGTACATTCTCTAGTTATGTTTTGGAGACATATGGTTTATTTTGTCATATGAGACGAATCTATGTACCACCATTGGATGATTTTCATACATTAGTGTTATCCGAGGCTCATCGTGCACCCTATTCAGCACACCCAGGTGTCAAGAAGATGCACGCAAATATTTGTCAGCTCTCTCATTGGGCTAGTATGAAGAGGGATATTGTAGACTTTGTGGCTAGATGCTTAGAGTATCAGAGGGTCAAGGCAGATCATCAGCATCTAGCAGGGCTTCTTCAGCCTAATCTCATTCCATCTTGGAAGTAGGATATTATTTCTTTGGACTTCATAGTTGTATTGCCTATGAGTCCTCACAGACACGATACTATCATGGTGATCATTGATCTATTAACCATGATCAACATATACAGCAGCTTTTGTAGCCCGAGTCTTCATGTAGGATGTCGTGAGAGTTCATGGCACTCCTCTCTATGTTATATGAGATTGAGATCCTATATTTACCTCAGCCTTTTGGACATCATTACAGCATGATTTAGGTACTCAGCTAAATTTTAGTTTAGTGTATCATCCTGAGACTGATGGACAGACAGAGTGGGTGAACCAGGTTCTTGAGGACATGTTGAGGATGTATGTCATGGATAGAAAGACTCACTGGGAGGACCACTTGTACCTAGTGGAGTTTGCATACAATAATGGATATCACAGTTGTATTGGAATGGCACCTTTCTATGCATTGTACAGACGTCCTTTTCATACACCTTTGAGCTGGGATAGATTGGAGGACCATATTCTTCTTGGTCCTGAGATGCTTTGAGACATGGAGCAGCAGGTAGTATGGATTTGTGAGCATTTAGTGACTGCATAGGATAGATAGAAGAAGTATGCAGATGCTCACAGGGTGGATAAGCAGTTCATAGTGGGAGATAGAGTTTGCCTGAGAGTGCGCACATGGAAGAGTCTGATCTATTATTGAAAGGGTTCAAAGTTGGCACCTCGTTTTGTGGGACCATTTGAGATACTAGAGAGGATAGGAGTAGTTTCTTATCAACTTGCTTTTCCACCTAGCCTTTCGCGCATCCATGATGTTTTTCATGTTTCATTTCTCTAGAGATATATACCTAACATTATGCATGTACTTGATTGGAATTCATTATAGGTCGAGGACGGGTAGTTAGCTTTAGAGCCAATATGTATTCTACAGCAGCAAGGTGTGACCCTTAGGGGTTTCACCATAGAGACTCAATTGGATACTAGCATCAGACGTTAGACAAGATGGGTGACATTTAGTGGGAACCATATGTAGGGTGTGAGGTATGGGGACACCAGGTCCTACAGCATGATGGATATGCAAAGGATGAGTATTATGACTCTTATTATCTCATATTTGTACAGACTGATTGTTGGATGATAGGATGGATGTCCTATATGATTTCTAGGTATATTCCATCTAGATTACGGAGATAGATGGGCCAGATTTAGGAGGTTGTGCTAGATGGATTCCCACATCCCTTGGTTACTCGTGAGGTAGGCAGCATTTGGGGGATGGGATTGGACCTGTGGATAGCTCGAGGGTCATGCATTAGCATGAAAAAGGTGCCATGGATCAGGGCACAGGAGTCATTATAGGATTCTAGAGTTGTCCCAACATATGCACAGTGGTCGGCGGTGCACAGGTTGATTAGAGTGACAGTGCCAGGTGTGGTACAAGCTGATGAGCAGCTTGGGTAGGGAGGGGATTGAGGAGGATAGGAAGGGGATGATGATGATGATGAGGGAAGAGATGGACGAGGGGCTTGGGGAGGAGAGTCTTGCCTAGGGTAGTAGCTCAGAGGTGATGAGGATAGGTAGATATACCTGCAAGGAGGCAGCCGTGTTGGTTATGTTCCTTGTTTTGAAGGTCCACCCTGAAAAATTCTTAAGATCTATGATTTTCCTATACCCAGAAGCTAAAGTTTTATTGTTGAAAACATTTACATTTCTCTGCAAATTGTGTTTTTGAACAAAACTTAATTTGAATTGTCAAAAGCCCTAAAATATTCAGTCCAGGTTCTATTTTTATGTTACCTTTTTCATATTTTAAAACATAACTTATTTGAATGTGATTTTTACCTTGTCACTGAGTCTCATTAGAAAAATAGAATATTCTTTATGGTCTTGAGATTTAGTGGAAAGCTTTGGTCACGCTATCTCTTAATGAAATGGAATAAGCTAATATGGATATGAGACTTGATGTGGACCTTTCATCTCAAAAAAGATCCAATGATGGTTGCTTTGTCTCTTGATAGAATTACGGTTAGTTAATTCATTTGGCGACTTTGAGTTTCCCTTATTCGTGTTGTCTCTTAATAAACCTATGATTATAAGTTAACTTTATCAGTTAAGACAAACAATGTTGTCATGGAGTCACATGACCAAATAGAGGTTAATGAATTTATCCAGTGACATAGAAAAATGGCAGTCGCTGAGTCTCCAGATATAACCCAAGGTAAAAGATAAGTTAAGAAGAATGCTTTGTCGTGAGGTCTCCATAAAATGAAGGGTTAAGTCAGTATATCATAAGATCTCATGACAACCATGTATCAAAGAGTTAATCTAACAGTAGTCACTGAGTCTCCTGAAGGAACTATAGTTAGTAAAAATATTAATCAAAGAAGAGGTTGATTCAGTCACCGAGTCGCTAGAAATGAATCAGAGTTAATAAAGATTTTTCAGCAATGCCATTATGAATAGTTGTTAACCACTTAGATTTTAAGAATTTTGACAAATGGAAAATAGTCGTAGTATGAGTTAATGCAGCCAAAAAGATGTGATTGCAATTATATTTTGAATTTTAATAAGGTTTTTTATGTGAGATCACTCATCATGAATTGATTGTCTAACAATATGAATGACACGGTTAATGACAAAAATTGATGTTGCAAAAGATGAAGTGATGGAATTACCAGCCAGAAGTGATAATCCACATTCAATTGGAAATTATAAGTATATTTTTTTCTTATCATTTCATTTTACCAAGCTTTTGTTTCTCAGAGTGAAGTGTTTATAGAGTTTTAGTGTGTTTATGAGAAATTGAGGTTTCTAGTAGCAATTTATTCTGAGGGTGATTATTTGGTTTGAAATTCAGTAAAGGTTGAAGTTGACAGTGTTCCAGAGTTCAGAATTATAGAATTTTAGCATAATTTACAGTTGTGGTGAGGGTTTGATAGTATTTGTTTCAATATTGGTATTTAGGGTTGTGATCAGAACAGAACTAGGGTTTAAATCAGGCCCAAAGTATGGCATCTACCAGTGGGAGAAATGAAGATGTTGAGGATGATTCAAAAGGAAAGAGAAACTTCTCAAATGAATTCATCACTCTGCTTCCTGGTTCTAGTAAGAATCAAAAGGTTAGTGTAGATGTTTTGATTGATGATATGTCATTCATTAGAGATGCTAAAACACTAGGGTCATCAAGATATTCACTTTTCAATTACTTTTATAAAAATAGTGATCAACCATGCCTATCTCAAATCCTTGGACCTATGGTATGGCCAGATTATTAGTTCCTGATGTTTTTGTTGATGTAGACTTCATATTAGAATTGGCCAGTAGATATGACCCTTTAATAAAAACCATTAAGAAGGATGATGGAAAGCCTCTACTCACCCTAGACAAGAATTCCTTTATGAATGATTTTAATGTATATTACCCAATGGGTATGGAGATAAATTTGAAAATTTTGGAAAATAGATATACCAAGGAGTCTGGTATTGCTTCTAAATTGATCAAGGACCATCATGTCCCTAAGAAAATGAAGGCCGTTGTAACCCCTATGGCAGGAACAACTCCATATTTCTTTAAGGAGCTAAACTTTTACATGAAGTACATTGCATATGCACTATGTAGAGTGCTTGGAAGAGATGCTGGAGCAGAAAGAATTACTTCTGACATTTTGATGTTGGTGTTAAATATGTAGAGTGTTCACACCACTTCAAATTATGATTATATTCAATATATTATTGATCAGATGCACCAGGGGTTTATTGACATAAAAGCTAAGAAGGATCATCCAAAATTCATGCATTATTCAATACTTATGCATATGATTCTTTATTACAATTATCCAATTTTAGATTGCCAAACACTACAGCCATAGAGATTTCACCATAATCAGTCTAACCCTATTCAGTTTTGGATCACAGTGTGGAATTACACATCTAGAAAATAAGAGTTTTGTGCTTTTGAGAATTGGATAATATATCCATTGCTTAAGTGCTTAGGAGTTGATAATCCTAGATTGCCTATTAGGGTGATTCAATTGTTGAGGCCCTGTCAGTATTTGGACAAAGGGTCAGGAGATCATAATTGGGGAGATTTCTACAATGAGCAAGAGTTTACCATCATAAGGGTTTATGGTTTTCCTTACCCTCCGCATATTTTTCCATTTCATGTGCCACCTAGGATAGCTGCCATGGAATTCATTTGGAAACTCATTTTAACAAATAAAGAGCATCTTGCTCCACATAGAAAGGGAACTTTCACTCCTAGGGAGTTCAAGATTTAAAATTTTCTGATTGGAAAAGGGGCCCTAGATCAGGTGAATGCATAGTTGAATCATTACAGAATGAATGTATCCCTACATAGACATGTTGACAAAGAGGAGTTCATTCTGAGTGCAAGGAAGTTGCTTACACCCACTATCCCTTACACAAAAATACATGAAGAGTGTATGGAGGAAGATCTGATCAGAAATATCTTAGAGGATGAAGAGGTGAGTAGAAGAGAAAATAAATTTAATGAACTCATGGATTTGGAAACACAGGTAAGGAGAAAAGGAATGAGTTTTGGAGGATTCTACCCTAATTTGCCTTATATCAAGAGGCTAGATGCAATGATGGATAATCACACACTCTTATGCAATCAATTGGAAGAGGCACTAGTATTGCCAGAAAAGAGCCACAAAGATCATTTAGAATCTGAATATGATGATGACAATGACCAAGGTTACCCTCACCTTCTACTAATCTAGAATATTAGGAAATTACATATGGTCAGCCAGATGAAGGGGAAAATATTGTTGACCTAGCAGAGGTCCCGGAAAAAGGAAATATTAGATGAGCCCCTTCTTAAAAAACAAAAGGTGGAAGTAGGGGAGCCCTCTAAGAAAAGAAGAATTCATAAAATTAGAGCCCTAATAACTGGGAATAGACCCTATGATCATCAGCTGAGAAAGAAAATTAGGGTTGGGAAGAAATTATAGAAAGATGTTGAGGAAGAGGAAGAATTACCCCTCAGATCATGTATTAATGAAATATTGTTGCATCAGGAGGAGTTCCTTAAAGATGACAATTTCATAAAAACTAGGGAATTTAAGGATTTCCTTATTTGGAATAAGCAGCAGCAAGTTGGGAAGGAGTAACAACTGGCAGGAGGTGATCCAATAACTGAGGAAGCCTTATAGACAATAGAGGAATATGATCCTGAATCTGTTGAAATAACACCAGAGCAGGCAAGACAACCGGTTAAAGCCAGTGGTATGTTGTTTGTTGGAGGTTGGGATTTATCCTTCACCTTTATCATAGATCAAATTAGAAGACAACCTAACATCAAATTTTCATCAGAGACCCAGGTTGGAAATATGATGAGAGGGTTTGGTTATAACCCCAAATCCCAAGCACTTGCAATGTGGAGCCTAGCTCCTAATGATCAAAAGTCATCTATTCTTAATATTCAAGAAAATATGGAGGGAAGAAAGATTATTTGGACACTTGACAACATAGGAGACTTGGAGATATCCCAAGTAATGACTCATTTTTCTCAGACAAATGAGGCGAAAACAACTCAGCTATCAGAAAAATTGCAAAAGCTCACTAGTGACACTACTGATATTATCAAAGATAGGGAATTAGCCCTAATAAAAATCAAGTAAAAGGATAAGCTTATAAATGAGCTTACCAAATAGCTAATGGAACTAACAGAGCCTACCCCTGTGAAGCCCAAGGAGGTTATAGATGCTGAAATCCAGGCTAATGATATAGAGCATACAATTGTTGAAACAGAACAGGGGATCATTGAGTAAAATAGTGTAATTTGGGGAGCATTGGTATCAAATTTGCAGCATAGAATTAATATTATTAAGGAGAAGATAGATGTAGTATATGGAGCATATGGTAGATTTCCAGGCTTGCAGGTAGAAGTGGCAAGTTTTTTGACAATTTTGAACCCCTACTATGCAACTTGGTTTGGGAAGATATCACTTTTTGAGAGATTAGCATCAGTTTATCCACTAAGATCAGATTTGCTTGAAATAGAAACTTTGGTAGGTATCGAGATAGAGAAAATTGGGGCTACCTTATCCTTTTTAAAAGGAAAAGCCAATCAAATTGAGGCAAAATTAAGGATGTTTGGGTTAGACTATAGTAGGTTTGTACCTCCAATTAGGGCCGAGGATGATCAAATCAAACCATTAGGGCTATGGATATCAGATTTTGATAGTGTGCTTCCTAATAAAGACATTTATTTCTTTGATCAAGGAGAGTTGGATATGGAAAGGTTCAATGCACTTTTGGATGAGGCATTTAAAGCAGAATCAGATTGCAATAAATTCATATCTGATGTTAAGAATATAATAGATACTAGATGGGAGAGGCAAAAGACTCAGTTGGAGAATATTCGAAATTTTGAATGGCTAAAAGAGGAATATATGACTGTCTGGGACATTCTGACAAAGCCTAAGAAGAAGAAGCCAGTGACAGTATATTTAGATATTATTGATGAAAAATAAAGGAATGTCAGAATACCTTTTACTGATATCTTGAAAGACAAATAGGTTAGTCATCACCAACGTAAAATCACAAAATATCCTCAATATACACAACCAAAGATGCCAGAGATCATATGAAGACAAAGGATTAAATCAAATTTTGTTTTCTATTTTGTCTTTCCACCGCTTGGTTTCTCTTGTCTTTTGTCTTTTCTATTTTTAGGGCTAGGTTTCTTACACCATCCAAAGCTTGTTGCATCCTTATCTTAAGGATTCCAAGATGGTTTAGACATATAAGTAGATCAAATGTAATAGTTTTAGGAGGAGATAAAATAGAATTGTAAGGCAGGCTTCTAGATTTCAGTCTGTGTTTTTTGAGATTTTTAGCCTTTATATGTATTGAAGCAGAATTTTATGAATAAAATACAGTGCAAATTTATTCTATATTGTTGTTGTCTCTTTTCTTATTGTGAGTACTCTTTTATGTTTAATTTGTAAGGCATGTTAAACATATTGGCTATAAGGTAGCTATCTAATTATTTCCAAGTTTCTTCTAAGGGGAGAATTAAATTTTGTGAGTAGTTTCAGAGAGTACAACAGTGATTGAAGATTTGATACAACATTGTGGGGGTGACAGGGTAATTTGTAAGGAACTTTACCTGAGTTGTATGTAGGTTGTAAGGCATCCTACAGTATTCTTATTTTTTTATCTCTGTGGATTTATATCTTTTGACTCTATAGCCCAAGGATAGGCACTAGTCTAGAACCTGTTAAGTGATCCATCACCATCCAAATATTTAAAACTATTCAAAATCAATTACATTTACACAAAGAGCATATATTTAAAATCAATTGTACTCACAGAGTTTAAAATTTGAGTTTGTTGATTTCTTAAAGAGAAAATCAAATAGGTTACTCCTAAATTCATAAGAATTATAAAAGGAAAGAAGGATGAAATTCCTTATCATGTTGTTGTCTATCATCATCAAGATAGTGATTTGGATTGTTAAACTTTTTCTCAGAGTAATCATAGTTAGCTTCATTTTTATCTTTTTATCCATATAAGAACAAAGCATTCAGCACATAAGTAAAAATCCACTCTAAAGATACTGTCAATTCAGTAATCAATCATAGGTAAAACCTGCCTGAGTCAGTGGATCTCAAAAAAGGAGGTGATAATAGGTATCCCCGGTGTTATCAAAATACCTCATCAATTAGAGTTTTTATCTTGCTTGAGTCAGAATTTTAAGGCATTAGGAGTCATAGAGTTAATCAAGTATTCAAACATTTTAGAGGCCCCGCAAGAAAAAACCCTAACAAATTGGCGATTCCGCTGGGACTTATTGCAGTAGAGTATTCCATAGTTCCTGGTGAAGACTTTTTATTCTTTTAAAACTAGTTGTAGTTGATATAGGTTCCTTTGATAGTGTTCATTCATCCCTAACTATTTTTGGGTGGCAAATCTAAAGCTAAATCTCTGAGATCAGTGAAAGGTTAAGAAATTATCTTTCACAATGAATACTAGGTCAAAAGCTAAAAGGAATCCTAAAACCGCATTAGATGGTGGATTTGCTTCAACTTCAAGAATGGAAATTTCTTGGAGAAAGAAAAGAAACCAAGTCATCATGGATGAAACTCCTCTAAGAGGAAAATAAAACAATACTAGGAGAGATTAGGTAGCAATCAGTCCATTCATGATGGAAATACTTCAGAATATGAAGAAGCTACAGAGAAAGTATTAGAAACATCTATAGCTACTTCCACTTCTAGTGAGAGGGAAGGAATAGATACAGTCAGTTCAGAATTTGAGGAAGCTCCCTCTGATGAGCTTGTTGAAGAAGAGGCACTCATAATAAAACATATTGCTCTTATTCAACAAATGAAAAAGGAAAAAGATCTTAGAAAAAAGAAAAAACATGAAAAGAAAGATGTTGAAAAAATTAAAAGAAGAACTTTAAGATATCAAACTACAAGGAATATAGAGAGATCTCAAAAGGACCAAGAAATATCACTTACTCATAGAGCTTCTGGTTCATAGAAAGACAAGGACAAAGGTAAAAAAAAGATGATAGAAAGGAGAAATGAAGAGCCTAAAGTTCACAAGGTCCTAATAGAGAAGATGTCCAAGTTGGATATTGATCTTGAGAAATTGAGAGTTGAAAAGGAGACCATGGAGAAAATGTTAGAAAAGGCACAAATGGAGGCCACAATAATTAAAATGAAGAAGAAAATAGATTTTTTGCATTCATCTAGATATTCTTATGCTGGAATAGAGAATACAACAGTTTCTAAAGCAAAGGCCACTACTTTCAACGAGAATGATGACTTTCAAAGAAAACCATTGCATACTAAGAGGTATAAATAGTTTAACTTTATCGGTATCCCTAGATACCCCAATACATTTCCAAAGGATGTGGGTGATATAGGAGGAAAGCTCCCAAAGTTTGCAGGTAATAATGTTATTTCTTGTGAAACACATTTAAGAAAATTCATTGATTTTGTTGATGATTTAAATATCACTCATGAGGATTTGTTATTGAAAATTTTTGTTCAATCTCTAGTAGAGGATGCTAGAGAATGGTTTAGGAGCCTTTATAATGGTTTTGTTGCTTCCATGGATGAGTTGATTGAATTGTTTAAACATCACTATGGTGACAAGAAAAACAAGGGATTCTTGTTGAATGAATTCAATAACATCAAAAAGAATTACAATGAAGAGGTCACTGAGTTTAATACCAGATTTCAAAGAGCAATGCACAAATTATTTCAAAAAATAAGACTGGATGAAGAGGTATGTCTATAAACTTATTTAAATGCCTTTGATTCTAAAATGGGGTATTCTCTTAGGGATAAAAAACACTAGAACTCTTATTGATGCTTATAAAATAGCAGTAAATATTGAAATGAACAGAAGGGTGTTTGGTAAATTAAATAGAAGAGATGATTCAAGGTTTAGTAGGAGTAACCAAAAAGAACTAGAGTATAAATAATATAGGACTCCTTAGAACAATAGGACTTCTTATAATAACAATTATAATCCACATAGTAGAATGCAAAACCATCCTTATGAAATTTAGTTTAAGGATGGAAAGCCTACTGTTCCACTCAGAAAAGAGAAACTAGATAATAGAACTCCAGATCCTCTGCACAAAAATTTTGTCCACTTATGCAATGATGATTTCTGGTGTGAGGCTTGTGATGCCCCACACAACACTAATTTTTGTATTTTTTCTTCAATTTGAAAACAAATGAAGAACAAGGAAAAGATGAAGGTGAACAATGTGATCACAATATGACAAATGCTTATTCATGTCATGATATAGATTCGGACAGTGAAATTGAAAATCATGATTCTCATAGTTCACAAAGAAGTGTAGAAAATCATCATCATTAGATTTTATCAGATAGTGAAACAGAGGAAATTAATGACCATATAAGATGTTATGCTCAAAACAATCAGGATCTTCCACTTATTAGAAAATATTCAGATGAAGAGAAATCTAGGATTACTACAAATTTAGTGAACAAGGCTAGAAGCAACTACCATTTGAGAAACAGGGTAGTTAGTGGTACTGGTAGTCAGCCATCTGGTGTCTTTATAAAAGAAAACAATATAGACACCAAATATGTATAGAAGAAGGAAGGACCTAGGGAAAATGCAAACAATCCTAAGGTCAAAATTATAACAAAAACCTTAGAACAAAATGTTGTACAAGAAGGAGAATCAAAAGAGCAAGAAACAGATACTTCTACTTTTAAGATAGAAAGTTAAAAGTTAAAAGGACCAACTTTGAATGTGCATATTGAGGAAAATAACATTACTGTTGAAAAATCAAAATCCTCAGATGTGAAATATACTCCAGTAGATATGGGTCATTGTTTATCTCAAATGACTGCGAAGGTGCCATTTCTAGAAATGATGAGAATCAAAGAACACAAGGAAAAGGTGTTGTGATTATTAAACAGTGTGCCCATAATGAAAGTCCAAAATCCAGAGAATGTTGAAAAGAAACCAATAAACAAAGGGAAGGAAGTTGAATTATTAACCTCTGAGATTCCCCAAATTTTCTTGAATACAACTTCTTCCCCAAAAGTTGTTGACCCATTTTTTCTTTCACTGATAATTAATGGAAGGATGCTAAAAAATTGTATGATTGATTCAGGAGCATCTAATATTGTTATGCCAGTGGAAATTATGAGGTCTATGGGGTTTCAGGTTGACACTCCTCATGGGAGATGTCAAGCAATGGACTCTAGAGAAGTCCCTGTGATTGGTACCATTGAGGCTATGCCTTATAAATTAGCTATATGTCCTATTGTGGTGATGAATATGAATGTTCTTGTTGTTGATATACCACCACATTATGGGATGTTGTTGTCAAGAAATTGGAGTGCTTCAATGGGAGGTAGTATACAAAGTGATTTATCATATGCTACTTTCAATATTGCTAGAGATAATGTTAAGGTGTCAAGGGAGGGTAGAACTCCTCACATGATAGAAAGATTTGAAGGCACTAACATTAATTGTTGCATTGATATGGATATGGAAAATTTCAGGGTACAAAGGAGTGAACTTTATTATCAGAATGAAAATATTGATCCTCTGGTCAAAGAGTTAAGTCTACAAAGTGATGGATTGTGGAAAATATATTTTGATGGAGCTTGCTCTAGAGAAGGGTCAGGAGCTGGTGTGTTATTGGTATCTCCATCATGTACAACTTTTAAATTTTCTTTTTTATTATCCTTCCAATGTACAAATTTTTACTACAGAATATGAGGCTTTGTCTTTAGGGCTTGAAATTTCTATCAAACATGGAATTAAATGTTTAAAGGTTTATGGTGATTCTGAATTAGTGGTAGCCCAAATCAGATCCAAATATGCGGTGAAGAATGATTTATTAAAAATGTATAAATATTCTATTTGGGATCAAATAGAAATGTTTGATGCCTTTGACATAAGCTGGATAGAAAGGTCCAGGAATATAATGGCTGATTTATTAGCAAATGTTGCTCTGAAAACTGATGAATTGACCTTACATGGGGTGTCAATACTGGAAGTCAAGACAAGACTAGTTGTTCCAGATAACATATACAACTGGCAAGTTTTTCAAGATGATCAAGATATTTTGAGATTCATTCAATGTCTAGATCATTATGAGAACTAGAGCATAGATTGTAATACTTTGTTAGAAAGTGATGATGGAAAAGACTATATTTTGAGGAATGAGGATGTCCAGTTAAGTTCTAATCAAATTCCTAGGGGTTTGGTTGAACTTGAGGCATTGTTTAGTAGTCGACATGATGATTCAACAAAAATAAGCAATGCCAAGGTTGAGGGCTTGGAGGAAATAAACTTAGGATCAGATACTGATGCAGCAGTGGTCAGCGGAAGCCTCCAAACAATGAGCAATTTGGTCAAGATTGAACTCCTCAATACCCAAACTGCAAGGCCTAGTGTTGGAATACTTATCACAAGTATCAATTGGGGCTTAGTG
>MU223404.1:851115-873667 GCA_018584345.1 Thuja plicata
AGGGCTCATAAAATGCCAACTTGGGGCTATGGTCTTACAATTAGATCCTAATACTAATTCTTGTCCTAAGCATGACTAGAGGTCTCAAGGGTCTTAGTTTGAATCCTTAGACCTCATGAGAATGTCTAGTGAATCCTTAGGAGTGGGTGCTCCTACACCAGATACCAGTCCTCAAGTTGTCTATATTGGAAAAGGTTTAGACTCTCATGTAAGGACAAATTTGATTAAACTGTTAAGGAAACATAAACATGTCTTCGCCTGGTCATATGAGGATTTGAAAGCCTATAGGGAGGACCTTTTCCAACATGAAATCCCACTAAAATCAGACGTCAAACCATTTAGGAAAAAATAGAGGCCTATTAACCCCTTGTTGGCTCCTAAGATGCAACAAGAGTTAATAAAATTAAAGGATGTTGGGATAATCCAGCCAATCAAACACTCAACCTAGGTTTCAAATTTAGTACCAGTCAGAAATAAGAATGGTGATATCAGGTTGTTTGTGGATTTCAAGAATTTTAATATTGCCTCACTCAAAGATAATTATTCCTTACCTAATATGGAGGCAATGTTACACAAAGTGACTAGTTGTGAGTTGTTGTCAATGATGGATGGTTTCTCAGGATACAACCAGGTTTTAGTTAAAGAATCTGCGCAATACAAAATTGCATTTACCACTCCTTGGGGAACCTATGTTTATGTCAGGATGCCATTTGGATTGATAAATGTAGGAGTGACTTTTCAAAGGGCCATGGATGTTTCTTTTAAGGAATTTATTGATTTATTCATGGTCATTTACCAAGATGATTTAACTGCATATTCTAAAAAGGTTTAGGATCACTGTGAGCAACTAGGTAAAATTTTCAATAAAGCTCTAGAATATGATGTTTCATTAAATCCTAAGAAATTTCATTTTGTAGTACAAGAAGGAAATTTTATGGGACACATAGTGTCTAAGGATGGAGTGAGAATAGACCCTAAGAGAATAGAAGCAATTCAGAAGGTCATTGCTCCAAAAAACTTAAAAGGAGTTCAATCTTTCTTAGGAAAGATTAATTTTGTTAGGAGGTTTATAGAAAACTTTGCAGAGGTTGTCAAACCTATTATAAAGTTGTTAAAGAAAGATGTAAAATTTAATTGGAATGAAGAAGCTCAAATGGAATTTGAGAAAATAAAGAAGGCAGTGCAAGAGGCTCCTGTTCTAAAATCTCCAGATTATAGTAAGCCCTTTTCTCTATTTTCATTTGCATCTTATCATACAATTGTTGTTGTTTTACTACAAAAAGATGAACAAGGATTTGAACATCCAATAGATTTTTATAGTAAGTCTCTCCAGGCTATAGAACTTAATTATGAGATGATGGAGAAGTAGGCTTATGCTTTAGTAAAAGCTGTAAAATATTTTAGGCCATATCTGGTCTATGCCAAGGTGAAAGCATATGTTCCTCACTCAGCAATGAAAGATATTCTTACACAGTCAGAAGTTACTAGTAAGAGATGTAAGTAGATAAGTAGAATATAGCAATTCAATCTTGAAATCCATATTACAAAGTTAATAAGAGGCCAAGTTTTGAAAAAAATCATAAAAAAGGAAAACTTGGATTTAGTACAAGTAAATGATACAGAGACATATGATCAAACTGTTACAAGTATAGAAAGACAACCATTTTATGTTGATATTGTGTACTTCTTAAAAAATGCTAAGTGTCCTAGTGTTATGACTGATAATCAAAAGAGAGGTCTTAGATTGCAAGCCCAAAAATACACCTTAATCAAAGGAGATCTGTATTGGAAATACAGAAATGGTGTATTGTTGTTATGTCTAGATAAAATTCAATCTGAGAAAGTTTTAAGTGATATGCATGCAGGGGAATGTGGAGGTCATTTTTCTGCCAAAACTACTACCCACAAGATTTTAAGGTTTGGGTACTATTGGCTCAGTTTATTCAAAGATACATATGCATATGTTAGAAAGTGTGAGCCTTGTCAAAGGTTCTCAAATAAGCTCAAATTTTTAGGAGCCCTGTTGTTAAACCCAGTAAGTACTGAAGCCCCTTTTACTATGTGGGGAATTGATTTCATTGGCAAATTTCAAGAGAAATCTAGTGGAGGACACAGTTGGATACTTGTAGCCACAGATTATTTTACCAAATGGATTAAAGCCATTCCTACAAAAAATGCAAAAAGAAAGGTAGTCACTAAATTTCTAATGGAAAATATTATGACCAGATTTGAAATTAGTAATGGATAATGCCATGAGTTTTAGATCATAAGAAATGATAGATTTCTATGAGAAATATGGGATTACAATATCATATTCATCTCCATATCATCCATAGGAAAATGGACAAGCTGAATCTAGTAATAAAAGTATTTTGAGGGTATTGAAAAAGACTCTTGAAAAAAATAAGAGAGCATGGCATACTAAATTGAAGCTAGCACTCTGGGCTGACAGACTAATAGTTAAGAGAGAAACAGGAAAGTCTCCATTTGAGTAGGTATATGGTTTATAGTCAAGAATGCCTATTAATAATTTGTTACCAGTATACCAATTCATGCAAGAAGAACAGTTAGATGTTTCTAACACTATGCAAAATAGAATGATCCATTTGGCAGAGTTGGATGAAACAAGAAGAAATAGCAAGAGAGAAAACATTAAGTTACAATAGAAGATGAAATACCTGTTTGATAGAAGGGCTACTGAAAGAAAATTTCAACCAGATGACCTATTTCTTCAGTGGAATGTAAGAGTAGAAGATAAAGGAAAACACAAAAAATTTGAGTCTTTATGGCTTGGACCTTTTGTTATCTCAAAAAGCTATGGAAAGGATTCCTATCTGCTGAATAATATGAATGGAGAAGATTTTGAGTTGCCTGTGCATGGGAAAATTCTCAAGCCCTTTTTCAATTAAGAATCAAAGTTCATGCACAAGTAAATATGTGTCATATTGTAAATAATTTCCTTCAGTTGTGTGTTTCCCTTCGGTAATAGGTTAGTCGGCTTTGCCCTCATTTTTTTATGAGGTCTGCAACCAGAGATTCTGAGGTTCTTTGCCATAAATTGTGTTTATCCATCCTTAGATAGAGCCACTATTGGTTATGTTCCTTGTTTTGAAGGTCCACCCTGAAAAATTCTTAAGATCTATGATTTTCCTGTACCCAGAAGCTAAAGTTTTATTGTTGAACTCATTTACATTTCTCTACAAATTGTGTTCTTGACCAAAACCTAATTTGAATTGTCAAAATCCCTAAAATGTTCATTCTAGGTTCTATTTTTATGTTACCTTTTTCATATTTTAAAGCATAACTTATTTGCATGTGCTTTTTACCTTGTCGCTGAGTCTCATTAGAAAAATAGAATATTCTTTATGGTCTTGAGATTTAGCAAAAAGCTTTGGTCGCGCTATCTCTTAATAAAATGGAATATGCTAATATGCATATGAGACTTGATGTGGACCTTTCATCTCAGAAAAGATCCAACGACTATCATTTTGTCTCTTGATAGAAGAAGGGTTAGTTATTTCATTTGGCAACTTTGAGTTTCCCTCAGTCACATTGTCTCTTAATAAACCAGTGATTATAAGTTAAATTTATCAGTTAAGACAAACAATGTTGTCATGGAGTTGCATGATCAAACAGAGTTTAATGAATTTATCCACCGATAGAAAAATGACAGTCACTGAGTCTCTAGATATAACCCAAGGTAAAAGCCAAGTTAAGAAGAATGCTTTGTTGTGAGGTCTCCATAAAATGAAGCGTTATGTCAGTATATCATAAGATCTCATGACAACCATGGATCAAAGAGTTAATCTAATGGTAGTCACTGAGTCTCCTGAAGGAACTAAATTTAGTAAAAATATTAAGAAAAAAAGAGGTTGATTCAGTCATCGAGTCACTAGAAATGAATCAGATTTAGTAAAGACTTTTCAGTGATGCCATCATGAATAGTTGTAAACCACTTAGATTTTAAGGATTTTGACAGATGGAAAATAGCTATAATATGAGTTAATGCAGCCAAACATATGTGATTGCAATTATATTTTGAATTTTAATAAGGTTTTTTATGTGAGATCACTCATCATGAATTGATTGTCTGACAGTATGAATGACATGGTTAATGACAAAAATTGATGTCGCAGCATATGAATCTCATAATGAAGTGATGTAATTACCAGCCAGAAGTGATAATCCGCATTCAATTAGAAATTATAAGTATATTTTTTCCTTATCATTTCATTTTACCAAGATTTTATTTCTCAGAGTGAAGTTTATAGAGTTTTAGTGTGTTTATGAGAAATTGAGGTTTCTAGTAGCAAGTTATTTTGAGGGTGATTATTAGGTTTGAAATTCAGTAAAGGTTGCAGTTGACAGTGTTCCAAAATTTAGAATTATAGAATTTTAGCATAATTTACAGTTGTGGTGAGGGTTTGATAGTATTTGTTTCAATATTGGTATTTAGGGTTATGATCATAACAGAACTAGGGTTTAAATCAGGCCCAGAGTATGGCATCTACCAGTGGGAGAAATGAAGATGTTGAGGACAATTCAAAAGGAAAGAGAAACTTCTCAAATGAATTCCTCACTCTGCTTCCTGGTTCTATTCAGAATCGAAAGGTTAGTGTAGATGTTTTGATTGATGATATGTCATTCATTAGAGATGCTAAAACACCAGGTTCGTCAGGATATTCACTTTTCAATTACTTTTGTAAAAATAGTGATCAACCCATGCCTGTCTCGAATCCTTGGACCTATGGTATGGCCAGATTATTAGTTCCTGATGTTTTTTTTGATGTAGACTTCATATTAGAATTGGCCAGTAGATATGACCCTTTGATAAAAACCATTAAGAGGGATGATGGAAAGCCTCTACTCACCCTGGACAGGAATTCCTTTATGAAGGCTTTTAATCTATATTACCTAATGGCTACAGAGATAAATTTGAAGAGTTTGGAAAATAGATATACCAGGGAGTCTGGTATTGCTGCTAAATTGATCAAGGACCATAATGTCACTAAGAAAATGAAGGCCTTTGTAACCCATATGGCAGGAACAACTCCATATTTCTTTAAGGATCTAAAATTTTACATGAATTACATTGCATATGCACTATGTAGAGTGCTTGGAAGAGATGTTGGAGTAGAAAGAATTACTTCTAACATTTTGATGATGGTGTTAGATATGTAGAGTGTTCACACCACTTCAAATTATGATTATATTTAATATATTATTGATCAGATGCACCAGGGGTTTATTGACATACAAGCTAAGAAGGATCATCCAAAATTCATGCATTATTCAATACTTATGCGTATGATTCTTTATTACAATTATCCAGTTTTGGATTGCCAAACACTACAGCCACAGAGATTTTTCCATATTCAGTATAACCCTATTTAGTTTTGGATCACAGTGTGGAATTACACATCTAGAAAATAGGAGTTTTGTGCTTTTGAGAATTGGATAATATATCCATTGCTTAAGTGCTTAGGAGTTGATAAGCCTAGATTGCCTATTAGGGTGATTCAATTGTTGAGGCCATGTCAATATTTGGACAAATGGTCAGGAGATCATAATTGGGGAGATTTTTACTATGAGCAGGAGTTTACCCTCATAAGGGTTTATGGTTTCCCTTACCCTCCACATATATTTCCATTTCATGTACCACCTAGGATAGCTGCCATGGAATTCATTTGGCAGCTCATTTAAACAAATAAAGAGCATCTTGCTCCACGCAGAAAGGGAACTTTCACCCCTAGGATGTTCAAGATTTACAATTTTCTGATTTGAAAAGGGGCCCTAGATTAGGTGAATGCATGTTTGAATCATTAGAGAATGAATGTATCCCTAGATAGACATTTTGACACAAAGGGGTTCATTCTGAGTGTGAGGAAGTTTCTTACATCCACTATCCCTTACACAAAAATACATGAAGAGTGTATGGAGGAAGATCTAATCAGAAATATCTTAGAGGATGAAGAGGTGAGTAGAAGAGAAAATAAATTTAATAAACTCATGGAATTGGAAACACAGGTAAGGAGAAAAGGAATGAGTTTTGGAGGATTCTACCCTAATTTTCCTTATATCAAGAGGCTAGATGCAATGATGGATAATCACACACTCTTATGCAATCAGTTGGAAGAGGCACTAGTATTGCCATAAAAGAGCCACAAAGATAATTTAGAATCTGAATATGATGATGACAATGACCAAGGTTACCCTCACCTTC
This sequence comes from Thuja plicata, assembly GCA_018584345.1. Taxonomy (NCBI): domain Eukaryota; kingdom Viridiplantae; phylum Streptophyta; class Pinopsida; order Cupressales; family Cupressaceae; genus Thuja; species Thuja plicata. The sequence goes on from MU223404.1 coordinate 857,339, forward strand.
TACTAATCTAGAATATTAGGCAATTACATATAGTCAGCCAGATGAAGGGGAAAATATTGTTGACCTAACAGAGGTCCCAGAAAAAGGAAATATCAGATGAGCCCCTTCTTAAAAAACAAAAGGTGGAAGTAGGGGAGCCCTCTAAGAAAAGAAGAATTGATAAAATTAGAGCCCTAATAACTGGGAATAGACCCTATGATCATCAGCTGAGAAAGAAAATTAGGGTTGGGAAGAAATTATAGAAAGATGTTGAGGAAGAGGAAGAATTACCCCTTAGATCATGTATTGGTGAAAGATTGTTGCATCAGGAGGAGTTCCTTAAAGATGACAATTTCATAAAAACTAGGGAATTTAAGGATTTCCTTATTTGGAATAAGCAGCAGCAAGTTGGGAAGCAGTAACAATTGGCAGGAGGTGATCCAGTAACTGAGGAAGCCTTATAGACATTAGAGGAATATGATCCTAAATCTGTTGAAATAACACCAGAGCAGGCAAGAGAACTGGTTAAAGCCAGTGGTATGTTGTTTGTTGGAGTTTGGGATTTATCCTTCGCCTTTATCATAGATCAAATTAGAAGACAACCTGACATCAAATTTTCATCAGAGACCCAGGTTGGAAATATGATGAGAGGGTTTGGTTATAACCCCAAATCCCAAGCACTTGTAATGTGGAGCCTAGCTCCTAAGGATCAAAAGTCATCTATTCTTAATATTCAAGAAAATATGGAGGGAAGCAAGATTATTTGGACACTTGACAACATAGGAGACTTGGAGATATCCCAAGTAATGACTCATTTTTCTCAGACGAATGAGGCGAAAACAACTCAGCTCTCAGGAAAATTGCAAAAGCTCACTAGTGACACTACTGATATTATCAAAGATAGGGAATTAGCACTAATAAAAATCAAGGAAAAGGATAAGCTTATAAATGAGCTTACCAAAAAGCTAATGGAACTAATAGAGCCTACCCCTGTGAAGCCCAAGGAGGTTATAGATGCTAAAATCCAGGCTGATGATATAGAGCATACAATTATTGAAACAGAACAGGGGATCATTGAGTAAAATAATGTAATTTTGGGAGCATTGGTATCAATTTTTCAGCATAGAATTAATATTATTAAGGAGAAGATAGATGTATTATATGGAGAATATGGTAGATTTCCAGGCTTACAGGTAGAAGTGGCAAGTTTTTTAACAATTTTGAACCCCTACTATGCAACTTGGTTTGGGAAGATATCACTTTTTGAGAGATTAGCATCAGTTTATCCACTAAGATCAGATTTGCTTGAAATAGCAACTTTGGTAGGTATCAAGATAGAGAAAATTGGGGCTACCTTATCCTTTTTCAAAGGAAAAGCCAATCAAATTGAGGCCAAATTAAAGATGTTTGGGTTAAAGATTTTTGGGTCAAATAAATTCATATCTGATGTTAAGAATATAATAGATACTAGATGGGAGAGGAAAAAGACTCAGTTGGAGAATATTCAAAATTTTGAATGGCCAAAAGAGGAAGATAAGATTTCCTGTGATATTCTGACAAAGCCTAAGAAGAAGAAGCCAGTGATAGTAGATTTAGATATTATTGATGAAGAATAAAGGAATGTCAGAATGCCTTTTACTAATTTCTTGAAAGACAAACAGGTTATTCATCACCAAAGTCAAATCACAAACTATCTTGAATATACACAACCAAAGATGTCAGAGATTGTATGAAGATAAAGGAGTAAATCAGATTTCATTTTCTATTTTTTCTTTCCACCGCTTGGTTTCTCTTGTCTTTTGTCTTTTCTATTTTTAGGGTTAGGTTTCTTAAACCATCTGAAGCTTGTTGCGTCTGTATCTTAAGGATTCCAAGATGGTTTAGACATATAATTAGATCAAATGTAATAGTTTTAGGAGGAGATGAAATAGAATTGTAAGGCAGGCTTCTAGATTTCAGTCTGTATTTTTTGAGCTTTTTAGCCTTTATATGTATTGAAGTAGAAATTTATGAATAAAATATAGTGCAACTTCATTCTATATTGTTGTTGTCTCTTTGCTTATTTTGAGTAGTATTTTATTTTTAATTTGTAAGGCATGTTAAACATATTGGCTATAAGGTAGCTATCTAATTATTTGCAAGTTTCTTCTAAGGGGAGAATTAAATTTTGTTAGTTTCAGAGAGTACAACAGTGATTGAAGATTTGATACAACATTGTGGGAGTGATAGGGTAATTTGTAAGGCAATTTACCTGAGTTGTAGGTAGGTTGTAAGGCATCCTACAGTATTCTTATTTGTTTATCTCTGTGGATTTATATCTTTTGACTCTGTAGCCCAAGAATAGGAACTGGTCTAGAACTTGCTAAGTGATCCATCACCGTCCAAATATTTAAAACTATTCAAAATCAATTACATTTACACAAAGAGCATATATTTAAAATCAATTGTACTCACAGAGTTTACAATTTGATTTTTTTGATTTCTTAAAGAGAAAATCAAATAGGTTAATCCTCCTAAATTCATAAGAATTATAAAAGGAAAGAAGGATGAAATTCCTTATCATGTTGATGTCTGTCATTGTCAAGATAATGATTTGGATTGTTAAAATTTTCCTCAGAGTAATCATAGTTATCTACATTGTTATCTATTTATCCATATGAGAACAAAGCATTCAGCACATAAATAAAAATCCACTCTAAATATACTCTCAAGTCAGTAATCAATCATAGGTAAAACCTGCCTGAGTTAGTGGATCTCAAAAAAGAAGGAGGTGATAATAGGTATCCCGAGTGTTATCAAAATACCCTATCAATTAGATTTTTTATCTTGCTTGAGTCAAAATTTTAAGGCATTAGGAGTCACAGATTTAATCAAGTATTCGAGCATTTTAGAGGCCTTGCAAGAAAAAACCCTAACAAGCTGCCAGTGGTCCCAGGCATACAGGGACAGGTACAGGTTCAAGGGCCTTAGGGGCCATAGGTACAGGGATAGGGGCTAGAGGGGCCACTAGGATAGGGACCACCAGTCGGGCACATGGCCCAGGATGTTAATGAGATAGTAGTGGCAGAGCGAGACAGTCTATGAACTGAGATTGGAAGAGTACATGGTTTATTAGCTACATCGCAGGCAACTAAGACTAGTGCACAAGCAGAGATCCTATGGTTATATGGATTACCGGACATCTCCCAGGCTACATCCAGTAGTTTGTAGATAGAGTTAGCCTAGGTATAGGGGGCATTAGCATCGGAGACATCTTGTGGTGACAGTGTTGAGAAGGCACTAGACCTCTTACAGGCCCAGGTGGACAGTGGTGATTTTTGGATGGGAGGATAGGAGGAGTGGGGAGGAGAGGATGTGGCAGAGATGTCATCTCAGATAGAAGCTCTGATAGCAAAGCTATACCTAGGACAGAGGCAAGCAGAGGGTTACAAAGCTGGGTGAGATAGAGCTCATCGGGCAGGCAGGGCTGGAGGATTAGGGCAGGTGCTAGTAGATGCTTTTGTAGCATAGCGGGATGTTGGTCGGAGGTGGCAAGAGGCCACATATTATATGAGACTCTATCATAGCATAGTGCTAGAGGGACAGTAGCAGCCCGCATACTCAAAGAGGGCAGTTATCGAGAGAACAAGGCAGGATTCACAGGGATCGATGGGGTTACCACCGCGTCCAAGCAGGGGTGCAGGGCCATCACAGCCACCACCATGATTCATCTTAGGCCATTTTTGATACACATTTTTGTATGATTTATGAGACACTTTATGTACGAAATACATTATAATATATTAAAACATGGACTTCTTGTGGTGATCTATTGGACTTTTGTTATATGATGCTATATGATGTTTATAACTGACATGCATGATGAGATGAATTTATATGATTATATTGACCTATTTGTGATGCAGGGATCAGATGCATATATGTTATATGTTATATGTGCACATGCTTATACATGGATGTATATTACATGTAATTATGCAATGTGATAGTAATTAAATGAATAATGTGTAAATGTGTAATGAATGGACCTAAAATGATTGAACTAAAATGAATGATTTTAATGGATTAACAATGTGACTATAATAATGAATGTAATGGATAATTAATGAAATGGAACTATATGTAACTATAATGAGTAATGAATGAAGTAACAATGTAACTATAAAGAGTAATGATTAATGAATGGACTTAATGAGTAGTAAAAGTAACCTAATGGATGAATGCAATATGGGACATATGAGGACACTATTTTTGTGTGTATCAAATAGGTCTAATAGAATCACCTAGGTAGCTGGATAGGGGGAATAAATAGAAACCTTGCCAAGAGAAAAATGCAAAGTGCAATATGACCTTGCTAAAATGCAATCCTAACTACATGATGATAGTGGGATTTATATCATGTTAATGTTGGAGAGCACGCCCTAGTTTAATTTTGCAAAAGGATTTATGCACCATGTGCTAGAAAACACAAGTGACATGGTTCCTTTGCGTCGACTAGACTCTTAGACAAATAGGTTGTTAGGAACAAGAATGCAAGATATTAGGTATGATGAGACCTATGAAATGTTGCTCATGACGAGACGCAGTACATCCAGATCTTTTTAGGGATTTGAAATGCATGAATCCTACCCCCAGTGAGGCATACATAGTCATAACTAAATATCAAAACATAAATGCACTAAAAATCTATGACAAGAAGATCATACCACAAAAGACATGTATTCCAATATGTAGTCATCATAACGAACCAAGATATAGAATATCGAGGCTGTCACGAGAAGGACACATTGAAACACAAGATAAAATCAACAAAAAGGCATCCTGACCAAGTGGTCATTCAGTCCAAAAGTTCTTTCCATGAACAGTTTTGATGTGAGAATCGATAGAATAGCCGACACCGGAAGGATGTATCCTGATGGGAAAAAGATTGATTGAGTGAAACGGGAATTCGCTGGCAATTTCTTGTGAATAGAATGGAACTAGGAAAGTCAATATGTCTATTGATTTGTTGGAAATGTTTATGGTCACTATGTCTATAATAAATCTCAGTGTTGATATGGTAAGCTCAGTCGTTCGGGAATGCAATTTTATTGGGAAAGTGGAAAATGGTCAGGGAACTACTTGCACAGATATGGGTAGTGAATTTATTATGGAAGATGATGGAGGTTGTATGGAAAATGGTGGAAATAGATGGTGGATCTAACTATACATGGTGCCTGAAATAGGTTTTCACCATGGTACTTATCCATTGTGCCACTGAAGTGGTTTTCACAGATAGACGGATTTATTTCTCTTTCTCTTTTTCTTTTTTGATACTTTTTTCAAGCTGTTATATTTTTTATGCTTTTTGAATATTTTGATTTTTTGCTTTCTTTTTTGATGTTTTTTGATTTTTTTCTTTTCTTATTTTTTTTATTTTGATAGTTTTTTACTGTACAATAGACTATTGAAGGTTCAATCATAAAAGCACTTGAGATGTAAAATATTTATAGGATCAGGGATCAAATCTCCCTCTAGTGAAGCAATCTGATAAGAATTGGACCCATACTTTGAGGTGATGATGAAGGGCCCCAACCAATTAGGTTCAAACTTTCCTTTCTTTTCACAGTTCTGGAGATTCTTCATATTGTGTTGCAAGACAAGATCACCAACCTTAAACTAATGAGGTTTAATCCTTTTATTGAACTGGAGGTGGAGGCAATTTTGATACATGTGGAGGTGGTTTAGGGCACTGAGGTGTCTCTCATCAAGGAGTTCTAGCTCTTACAAGAGGGAAACTTTATATTCTTCTTTAGACAACAGATTCTTAAGAGAAATTCTGAGGGAAGGGAGCTCAATTTTGATGGGTAGAATAGCCTTAGTGTTGTAAACAAGGTCAAAGGGGGTGGCTCTAGTGGGGGTTTGGATAGAGGTTCAATAGGCCCAAAGGGCGAGATTGAGGTGAAGGTGCCAATCACAGCCAGCTTCATCGACTGTTTTCTTGAGGATTTTAAGGATGGTTTTATTTGTAGCCTCTGCTTGATTGTTGCCTTGCAGAAAGTATTTTTAAGAGGTATGGTGGGTAATGTTGAATTTTCTACATAGCTCTATGACATCCTTATTTTTGAAAGGTCCTCCAATATCAGTAACAATGTCTTGAGGAATGCCATAGCGACAGATAAGATAATTTATAATAAACTTTGAGATCTTTTTTCCAGTAGTGTAGGTAAGAGGAATAGCTTTGACCCACTTAGTAAAGTACTCAGTAGCGGAAAGGATGTATTTATGGCCATTGGAAGAATTAGGGAAAATCTGGCCAATGAGGTTGAGACCCCAGTGGGAAAAAGGCCAAGGGGTGATGGTGGGCTAAAGGGATTGGGATGGGGCGTGTATCAAATCATCATGATGGTGACAAGGCACACATTTCTTCACATAGTTGTAAGCATCTTGTTCCATAGTAGGTCAGTAATATCGAGTGCGTAAAAACTTCTTGGCCAAAGTGAGTCCACTAGAGTGAACCCCACAGATTCCTTGTTGTACCTCCTCCAAGGACATTTGTGCTTCATCAAAATTTAGACACCTTAAAATAGTTCCATCAAAATGTTTTCAAAAAGGGTATCACCAAGGATTGTGTATCGGGAACTGTGGTGGATGAAGGTTTTACATTGATTCAGGGTTAAGGAAAGTGGGGTATGTCCATTGTGAAGGTAGAAGTATACTTCTTGGTACCATGGGGAGTTAGGATCAGCAATTTCATAGACCATTTCAGAATTTAGTTTGTCACGGGCAGGGACCGTAAGATTCTCAATGAGAAATTCACATCGTGTACTATGTTTTGGCTGGTGATCAAGGACCCAGCAGTAGCCATGGCGTTAGCTACTTTGTTGTTTGTGTGGGGGATTTTTTGGAAGACCAATTCATTGAAATGTGGTTTGAGGTCCTCGACTGTACGGTGATAGGGAAGCAACTGATCATCCTTTGTTTGATATTCATCCATAACTTGTTTGATAACCAATTGTGAATCACCTAGTACCAGTAAATTGAGAATCTTCCATTGTATGGCCTAACAGAGTCCAAGTACAAGGGCTTCATATTCAGCAATATTATTTGTGCAAGGAAATTGTAATTTATAATATTTAGGGATGAGATCCCCTTTTGGTGTAACAAATAAGATTCCTGCCCCTAATCCTTTCTGAGTGAAAGATCCATCAAAATAAAGTTTCCATGGGGTACTCGACGCAAGATTGAGGACTAATTCATATATAAAATCTATTATGAGTGGATGTTTACCATCAATAGGCACTTCAGCTAGCTGATCTACAATAACTTGTCCTTTTATAGCTTTGTGATCCACATAAACAATGTCAAATTCACTGAGGATCATAATACATTTTACAGTACGACTAGTAAGAGCAACACGTGCCAGGAGATATTTGAACGGATCAATTTTGGAAACAAGGTGAATCTTATGATTGAGCATATAATGTCCTAGTTTTTGTGTATAGAAAACAACAGCCAAACATGCTTTCTCAATTAGGGAATAATTCAATTCATAACCAATAAGGGTCCTGCTGAGATAATAAATTGCTCACTCTTTGCCAGTATCATCTAATTGTTCCAGAAGGGCTCCCAATGCCACCTCTGTAGTGGATATATACAAAATTAGAGGATGGTCAGCAACAGGTGGTACCAAAATAGGTCGATTAGCCAGATGGCCTTTTATCTTATCAAATGTATTTTGACATAAGCAATCCCATTGGAATTTGATATTCTTGCACAAGAGATGAGAGAATGGATACGTCTTATCTGCCATTTGTGACATGAATCTTTTGATGGATTGCAGTTTTCCTTGTAAGTTGCACAACTATTTCAATGTTTTTGGAGGTGGCATCTCAAGGATGGCTTTTACTTTATTTGGGTCAACTTCTATTCTGTGTCGTGACACAATGTATCCCAGCAGCTTACCAAATTGCACTCCAAAGACATACTTCTTGGGATTTAGCCATAGCTTATACTTCTCCAATTGCTCAAAAATGGTAGTGAGGATAGGAATGTGTGATTCTCGTGTCTTAGATTTTCCCAAAAGATCATCCACATAATCTTCCATGATGACATGCAGGAGATCATGAAAGATGGTTTTCATTGCTCGTTGATAGGTGGCTCCAGCATTCTTAAGGCCAAAGGGCATCACCTGATAACAAAAGGTACCCCAAGGTGTCATGAATGTGGTTTTGTGCTGATCTTTTGGTGCTATATTGATCTAATTGTAACCGAAGAATCCATTCATGAGGGACAACATCTCATGTCCAGCAGTCAAAACTATTATAATGTTAATATTTGGGAGTGGAAAATCATCCTTAGGACATGCAAGGTTTAGATCTCTGAAATCAGTGAAGATGTGAATGCCCCCAGCAAGCTTTCCTATTGGTACAATATTGGAGACCCATTCAGGATAGTATATAGGTCTGATTACTTCAGCATCCAACATTTTATAAATCTCTACTTTGACTACTAGTTTGACTTGCAGATGCATCTTGCGGAGTTTTTGTTTAATAGGTTTCACACTGGGATCCATAGCAAGATGATGCATGAAAAGATCTTTATCAAGTCTGATCATGTCCTTGTAAGTCCAGGAAAATTTGATTTTATTTTTATGAAGGAATATTGTCATGTCTTTCTTTTCTTGATCACTGAGAGAAACTGCAATGTAAGTGATGTGTGGATCTGCTTATGTGCCTAGATTGATCGGGATAGTATCTTCAATAATCATAGAGGACACTTCTAGTTCTGATGATATAAATGGAAAGTCAGCTTCTCCCTCCTCTAGCACCTTAGAAAGGTTTTCACTAGAGGATGCATCCTTTATTTTGTCTTTTTCTTCATCCAAAGGTGTCTGCGAGAGGTTTTCACCAGGGGATGTTTTTGTATTTTCATTTTTTTTTTTTTTTGTCATTTTTGTGACTAAGAGAATTGGCCTAGCTACCAAAGTAGGCTTGATCACTGTAGTGGATCTAATGTTCATATTCTTGGAGATTCTTAAGTCCAAAGAGGGCTAAAACTGCTTCATCTAAATTACAAATGTCCAAAGATGGTGGTGAATCTTGTTGATCCCAGTCAATTAGTTCAGGGTTTGTGAGGGGAAGATGAGGGGATGAAAGGTCAGATTGGGTGATAGTGAAGACATGGTTAAGGTCATCAAGGTCATCTTCAACATAGTGGAAAGGAATTTTGAAGAACTCTTCTTCAGTGTCTAAATCTGCGGTAGCTAAACAATAATCCTTAGCAAAGTTAGTCTTAGTTTCTATGGAACCCAGTCCATGTCCTCGAGGATAGCCATTGGTTGTTATAATTTTATTCTTACTAGTTTAATTAGCTCCAAGACTAGTACCATGATATCACATGCTTTCAACAATGGTAGTAACCTTGATATACTTTCCTTTGGGGAAGGTCACTGGTTTTTTGTCTTCATCATTGTAGAGCCAATCAAAGACATTGTATTCCATGTGTTCATCTATTAAGGACCCCCAATGTTCAAAAGTGGTTGTTTTTCAATGCATGAGCTCTTTGTCTTTAGAGGGGGGTAATGGTGATGGTCTTCCATAGGACTTTGGAGACAAAGGGAGTTGCCCAATGCATAGAGCACTTTCAAATTTATATTCTTGCATGCCTTGATCTGTAAAGGTGGTCTTTGCTTCAGATCCAGAGGCTTTGTCTTCAATAACCTTTTCCTTTCCTTTGGATTGATCAGCTGGTATTTTTTATGTCTTTTCTAGAACTAAGGGAATGTTTGAAATAGGGGTTTCTTGATTGAAGTGTTGGCCAAACTCATTCAATGGATAGTAGTTAGATTGTTTGCATTCCAGTCTCTTGCAGTATTGAAAGGGCTCAGGATCTCCAGGAATCATGATATCTCTACCATGATGTGGGAACTTGAGACATTGGTGATAAGTAGAGGGTACACCTTTGATATCATGTATCCAGGGTCATCCCAGCAAGATATTGTATGGTAGATCTAGATCCAACACATGGAAAATAGATTCAATCAAGGCCAGGCCCACTTGTAAGGGTAGTGAGATCAAACCCTTACTTTCTCCTTCTCTATCATCATAGGCCTTTATTTTGATTCACTTTTCTACATCTAGGAGGTCCTCAGAAAGACCTATGTTATGAATCATCTTTAATGTGCACAAATTCAAGCCAGATCCACCATCTATAAGGGCTCATTTTATTTTTGTGGATTGGATTTTGGCTTCGATATGGAGGGACTTATTATGATGAAGGTCAGGACCATGAAAGTCCTTATTAGTGAAGACAAGATGTTCTTGTGCGGCTAAGTTCCCTATCATAGCTTGGAATTGTGCAACATTGATATTCTTAGGGATACGGGATTCATTTAGAGCATCTTCAAGGATTTCTTTGTGAATTGGAGAGGTTTTTAGGAGCTCTAGAATAGATATCTGTGCAGGTGTCTTTCCTAACTAAGCCAATAGGTCATAGCGTGAGGCAGGCTGAGTAACAATAGATGGTGTAGTTGGTGGGTTTATAGATGTAGAAGGTTTATCAACAACTTGGACAGTGACTCTGGGCCTGCATGTGGTAGCATTATAATCAATATCTTTGAGGATTAAGGTGTTAACATGTGTGTCAGATTCTTCAATGCAGCCACAAAGAGCATCAAACCCAAAGATATCATTTTCTTCTATACTCACACATGTTTGATCGTCGCCTGTAATAGTATTGGTAGAGTAATCATATGGGATTGCATTGGATGCATTGTTTTGATTGTGTGGTGGGAAGGGCTGATTGTAGACTTTAAGTTTTGCATTAGATGAGGATGCATTCTGACCTTCAACTTTGATTTTTCCATCCTCAATGAGATCTTGCACAAAGTGTCTGAGCTTCATGCATTTCTTGGTATCATGCCCTTTAATGCGATGATAATCACAAAATTCATTATCTCTATACCAAATAGGTTTGGGTTAATTCTCATTGAAAGGCTGAGTATTTGGATATATTATCATTCCCTAATCTGCAAGTTGTTTAAAGATCATGTCTAAGGGTTCTGCCAATGCTGTGAATTATCATCATTATCGATTATTGTCGTTATTGTTGTTATTGTTGTTTTTGTTGTTGTTGCAAGGAAAAAAATATGATTGGTTGTGTGGTTGTTGTTGATTGTTGTTCTAATTTTTCTTTTGATACTGGTTCTGATTGTTCTGATTTTGATTGTTCTAATTCTGATTTTGATTGTTGTTGCGATTCTAATTTTGGTTCTGATTGGTATTGCAATTATTTTCCCTTCTTGGCAAGAGATTCAAAGGTGTCAGGTGAAGCCATTTTCATTCAAAAGACATCTCAAAGATCAAATTCTTTGTAAAGATGTCAATTAAGTGACTATCAGGTATTTTCCATGGCATGTGATTTGGAATATGTCTCAATTGTTGTAAGGAACTAGCAAAGGTTTCTCCATTCTTTTGTTTAGTATTCCATGAATCACTGAGTGTGGCTTGATGTTCAATGTTATATGAATATTGTCCAAAAAATTTCTCTACAAGATCAGATAAAGTAGAGATTGATCTATAAAGAAGGGTCATGAACCATTCCAAAGTTGTACCTCCAAGACTTCTAGTGAAGAGTCTCTTCAGGTTATTTTTGTTATACGTGACTTCTTGACATGCGATGTAAAATTATTTGAGATGTTGTAGAGGACATGTTTCACCTTTGTATTTATCAAATTTAGGCATCTCAAAGTTTGGGGGGAATGGTTGCATTGTGATAGACTTGTCAAATGGATAGGGACAAATCTCTTCAAAAGAAAACTCTATTTTTCCCCCATTTTGTAAACCATGCACAAGGTTTTTGAGTTCATTAAATTGTTGGGCTAAATCTGGATCATTATGTGGAGGAAATGGTGGCACATAAGCTCTGCCTCCTCCAAATTATGCAACTGAAAACCTCATGGAGGTCATACCAATAGTAGGAGGGGGTATATATTGATAAGCTCTAGATGTGTTGGTTGTGGGTGTCTTCATACCCATTGTTTGAAACATAGATGATGTAGTCAAAGGCATGGAAACCTGCCCTATGTTGTTAACATTAGCACTTGCTCCTTGAGTAGTATTTGTCATTGTGTGAGTACTATTGTGCGCAGTAATGTTTGGAAAAACACTTAGGATCCGTTGAATTTGTTCTTGTGTCAATTGGGCTGATGGTAGTTGTTGATACAGGTGCTACGTAGGTATCGATGTGGAAGGTTCACTAACAGCTCCTTTACCAGTATCACGCTATGATGTAGCATTTGAATTAGAATCCATGGATGCAATAGCGGCAGTGGCGTCTTTGGTGATGTTTCGGGTAAGGAGTGTTTCATCAAAGTCAGCGGGCACTATGATGCCATTTTGAATAAGATATAAGAAGATCTCACCACTGTTTTGATTAATGGCCTTTTCAATCATTTTCTAAGTTGTATGGATCGCTAAGGAAGTCATGCACTTGGGTAGGTCACTTTTCTTGTTCCACTAACTCAGTTTCTGTGGGAACTTCCTCTGTTATTACTTCAATGCCTTGAAAGTATTGATGGGAAAAAGGATTCTCCTCATAGGTAGCGGTGTTGAGTGTTGCACACCTCATGTTTCTAGCTTTGGATCGAGTGACTACCATACAATGGCAGATTTAGAAGAATAGAAGACAAGAATATGTAAGATTGAGAGATGAAATGGAATGGAGCAAACGTCTGATTCTTGATTTGATTTGATTTGATTGGATTAGACTGATTGGATAAGGATTGATGATTGAACAAGTATTGATTTGATTGTTTGATGATTAATTTTGATTTAAAGGTTTTTAGAACAAAACCTAAGCATGACAAGACCTTGTGATGGTACAAACACAAAAGGATTATGTTATATATGTTCTACTTGAAGATGGACTTGTGATCTCAATAAAAATGGGATATCACTAAGGGATTTAAATTACTTAAGATAGCTTGATGGTCTACAAGAAATGTTGTGTTTGTTTGAGGATGAAGGTCTGTAATACTTTGATTAAGGTCTTTCAATCTAAAAAGGATTGATTTGATTTGATGCAAAGAGGTTTGATCTAATGCTCCAAGAAAATGAATGATGTTTGATGATGATGGAAGAATTGAAGAATTTTTTTTTAGAGACAAGAGGGTTGTCTAATTGTATTGCTCAAGAGTGACAAAAGCATGGTTGATGGGATATTTGGCCCCATGAAATTGCAAATTTTATTGTTATACATGAATTTGTCAATTTTCTCACAATACTCAATTTATTGCTTCATTGATGTGGAAATGTGTTGATATTCTTTGGATTTGCGAGTAGTTTCTTTCTATTCTCGATAAATTGGAGGTGTTGGAAGCTTAACCTTCTTATGTTTCTTGGAACCGATCATGTCATATGGTGAAAAACTTGATTTTGACTAAGTGAATGAATGATTCAGGAAAAATGGTTTCAGGATTCCACAGAGAACCAAGTTTCAAATATTTTAGTAGATTTTGAAGTTCATTATTTTCAAGCAGAGATACCAGTCTCAGACATAGTCAGCGATATGTGCAGACAGAGGTCTACACAGATGGTGATCTACGCAGATGTTGACTCCAGAGTGGAGATGGCAGACTGTTGTTAGGGCAGTGTCTTGATATTTTGAATAGATTTTGGACTTTAGTTTGACTTTTAATGGATTTGTTCAATGGAAAGAACCAATTTCAGCATACTCAAACTAGAAAATAACCAACATAGGTCTTGAAAACAATCTAAAAAGGGACAAAGCAACCTTGAGGGATACAAGCATGTGTGACAAATTTTGTTTGTTGGGTATTCTGTTCATGTTTTGGATTTGTCAATGTTTTGCAAGCACTTGAAACACAAGTCTACCTAAGGAATTGGCTTTGAATGAAATATTATAGACCCATTGCTTGGTATTCCTTCAGCTCACATAGCAGTGTCACTCCCGAAAGAGAACCCATATTTTTTCCTTTTTCTAGGTATTGTTGTCATGCTACAAAGATCTCTTTTGCAACACAATACCATGGGACATGTATGATGGGGATCTTGGGGAGAGATTCTTCCCTCCCCTTGCACTATAATAAATCACCCTTTGGAGGTGAATCAGGTAGCTTCTATGCCTAGAGTGCTTAGTAAGGAACTCCGTTTGATTGTATCCTCTATGTCCATGCAAGCATGATTCAGGTGTATAGCCCCATAGAGTGTCTTGACAAAAGTGGTCATGTAAACATGATTAAGACCGTGAGGTCGCACTTAAGTTAGACAAGAGCTGAGTATAAGCTTAAATGCTAATCAACTCCTGAGGCTTTAATTCCAAGGAATAAATTTGTTTAACGTGAGTTGGAGTGGTGTGGCTTACACCTTGTTCTCACGTGGTTCATTCCCAGGAGATTTTTTCCTCAACCGGCAGGCCCATCTAAAGGATTAATTATAAAAGATGGATTGGTGACAAAAAGGGGTCTAGATTTTTTATTTTCCCTTAAGGGGAAAAGAACATACTCTCCTACCCAGTGTCATTTTCTTCTAAACATGCAAAACACTTTGTTCTTTCCAAAAACAAAGATTTATTTGCCTAAAACAAAATAAACATGTCTAGGTTTTTGATCTTCCCAAAAGGGAAGAGAGCATAATCCCCTAATATTTATTTTTCATCACACAAATAAACCTCCTAATTAAATCTAGGTGCCTAGTAAAAACATATGCTAAGAAGCACGATCGTTTGGTTGAAATCTTCAAGGTAACCTGTAAGAACAAATATTAGTAGTTTCATTTGTTTGTCTTCTCTAATTGTCCTACAAACACACAAAATTAGTAGTCTTTGATATTCTAGTCTTCAAAAAATGATGTTGTAAAACCTTGAATGATATCAGTAACCCTAAAATTTGCTGAAATTTTAAAAATCTCAGTGAAATGTGCAAACAGCAGAGTACAGTCACAGCCGGTGATCTACGCAAATGGTAAAGTCAGAGTGCAGATGACAGTCTATGAAAAGTAGAAACCGATACCTGTCAGGAAATTTAAAAGTCACAGACAGAAGTTTGATAGTGCAGACGGTAATCTGTAGAGATGATCAACTTCCTACACATACAGCGAACAACAGACAGTTAGCAGAAAAATAGATTTAAATAAACAAATATTTTTAACTTTTTTTATCAATTTTGGCAGCGTTTAACTCTTAAAAATTAAGACCCTGTCAGAAACCCGAGACTTAAAATCCCAAAAATAAGTAAAAAAATGTATCTAAACATGTTTAAATTAAATCTAAATTTTGATACGCAGAGATCATTGTTGACAGGCACAGACGGTGACCTGTGCAAATGGCAGTCTGGGAATGTGGACAGAAAAAATAGTGCAGAGATAGCTCTTCCTAAAAAAATTTCCAGAATGTTGAAAAACACAGAAAATACATTAGAAATTTTGAAAATTAGGGGCGTCGGTCCCACTGGGCATGCCAAAATGTATGTGCTAAAATCCTACCTATTGGGAGCACGCTCAGACATGCAAACATTAGAGATATAAATCATTTTTAAAAACCTAACATGTCTAAGAAGCATACTACAAAAGCAACAAGTGATTCCATCACAACCTCTGATGAAACGAATAAGGGCACTCAAGGCCTTGTTGATTTTCTCTTAGAGAATTATGTGGGTGTGCTCTCCCAACACAATATTTAAATCTCACTAAATTAAAGATGCATGCTATGGATTGAAACTAAATGCAACTAAATGAAGAGCTCAAGAACAAGTATGAGGAACTTGTCTCAAGCCTTCATCAAATATGGATTATGAAAATGCAAAAGCTAGACTAGAATGATATGCATGAAATTCAAAGAAACTAGATTCATTCCATAATTACCTAAGATGTGATTTCTAAATGAACTAAAAGCATGAACATGAAAATAAGCTATAAAATTCAAAATCTAAACTAGCATGATAACAATACATAAATGAGAGATGATTTTCTCTTGACAATGGCCTCTATTTATAGATTTTTTGGAGGAGAGAGAGGGCTTGGATGAGTTGGAGCTCATGTGGCATCCACATAGGTGCCACATGGGGGACACATAAGCCATGCAAGAGGCCAACTTTTCTCACACGTGTGAGCAACTTTTGATGTGATGGGTCAAGGTGTACTTAAAGTACACATGTGAAGGAACTTGTAAGAGGTGTAAGCGTTTTTGTCTAATAAAACACTTTTAGAAAGTGTCAGAAAGTGTCATCAAGGTTGTTAGAATTAATCTTTCCTTGGTATGTATGTAATTAAAAGATATACCAAGGTCATGTCTTATATTTGTAATTCCTTTAATAAGGAAATTTAGATATTCCTCCTTAAGAGGATTCCTACA
>MU223404.1:885398-896176 GCA_018584345.1 Thuja plicata
CTTTGCTCGGTAGACTCTGTCTGATGACTGATATGACATTCTTTGCTTGGTAGACTCTGTCTGATGACTGATATGACATATGTGTAACATCAAAGACAATACACAATTAAACAATTGTATCCAACAAATTATAATTCATAAGCGAAATTTTAAATTATCACTGGTAGATTTTGAAAATTAAAATATATAATAGTACAATATATTATTATTTTTCCATTTTCTATTTACTATTTGTTGGAATTGGTTTCTAATGTTATTGTTGGCATTCATGTTTTGTCACTGATGTCAACATATGTTTCTATGGAGGGAGATCATACTGGTTATTACTGTTGCTTGATGAATGACATAAGTGTACAGGTACTGTAAAGTTGATCCAGAGTGAGCGAAGATGGCGATATGTACAGGGATATGTTTTCATCTTATGTCTAAGTTCACATGGCTTAATATTGTATATTGGATGAGTTACAGATGTTTTGGTGAAGACTGGGTACTGGACGGTGACAGTGATCATTGACAGAGTTAGTCTCTGTGTTTTGAGAATAACTTACGTGTGACATGGATTCAGGTTATGCAATCTTAATGGATGGCAGAAGACATGTTAAGGAAGGTTGTTTATGTTTTGCGGGTCGTAGAACTATTGGTGACGTTAGTTGTGGCGTGTGTTCTGGAGGAGACCTATTTGGGGCCGACTTCAAATATGAAGCATGTATTATGGATTGTGAGCATAGATTACAGATCTTATATTATATTTGATGGATTATATTTTATGTTTACCTATTATAGGTACCATGTGTATCTTATCAAGGGGTTATGTAATCATTTGTACATTTAGAAAGCCTAATTGGATGACCTAATTGATTATTATAATAGGGTATATAAGAGATATTTTATTGTTGGAAAGTGTGTGTGAAGAGTAAGCGAATTGGAAATGTATTTATGGAAGTTGCAAGCTTGTGTCTGTTGGATGTAAAGCAGAGGTTTTCATTATGTTACTTCATTGGAACTGACCAAGCAAAGACAATTTCTATTAGACAATTCACTAGATTGTATATCTCATATACATTTGTATTTTGGACAGTAAGTCTTGAGGGTGGATTTAACATTTTTTAGGTAGTGTGCCTGGGCAGTGAGTCCACTGTTACTCTTGACTCCTAATAAGGTTTATCCTTTAATAGAGACTATGTATTGTAATGCATCAATAAGCTCCTAATATGGCTAAATCTTTTAACAAGGATACTATACTCTTAGTACATCATTTGTGGGTGCTAATTCCCACTGGGGTTTTACCTTAAATAGGGTTTCCTCGACAACAAAGGAGTGTGTTATGGTGTTGGCATTTACTATGTTATCATTTGAATTAAATTTTTGATGTATAAAGTTTAATATTTAATAATCTATTTCACAACTGATTTACCCCCCCCCCCCGGTCTCTCAATTGTGTTGGTGGATTTTTATTCCTAAAAATTGGTATCAAAGCTACTAGTCCTTAAAGAGAAATCTTAACAGCTTGAGGTGATCCTAAAGATGGAATTATATAGGAAGGATAATCCAAAGTTTGATCCTGAAAACTTTGACAGTTGGAAGAACAAGATGAGAACACATTTTCTATGCTTGGGAATCAACTACTGGATGATTACAAAGATGGATGTATAGATGAAGGCCGACGATGAACTAGATAAATCTACTGATGAAGAAAAGAAGATATTTTAATATAACATGGTCACAAGAGAAGCACTTATTCATGGGCTCTCTAAAGGTTAATTCACAGAGGTTAAATATTTGGATTTTGCGCATAAAATTTGGTCAATATTGGAAGCACTATATGAAGGAGATAAATTTACTAAGCAGGCAAAGTTTCAGAACTAGAAGACAAGGATGGAAATTCTGAAAATGAGAGATGATGAGAATATTAGAGCATATGTACAGAGAGTCACAAAGGTTTTTATTGGGATTAGAAACTTGGGAGGCACATGCAATGAAGAAGAAGTGATCGCAAAGATTCTTAGATATTTGACACATGTTTACAAAACTAAAGTGCAAGCTATAGAAGAAATCATACCTTTAACAGAAAACATTAATATAGAGAGATGTTGATTGCAAAATTAACTACTTTTGAGGTCGTAGAGCTAGGAGATTCATTACCTAAATTCGAGATAACATTCAAGGCGACTGTGCATAAAAATAAAAATAAAAATACTTTATCAAGAACTACAAGCACCAGCATAAGTGACTTGAGAGAAGATCTTGGTGAATCTGTTGATGAGAGGGAATAGATACAGGAAGAATAAAGAAATTTATATGAAATGTTGGCCCTGATCGCTAGAAGAGAAAAGAGAGGTAAGGGTTAGTTTGAAGGAAAGTTACCTCTGAAATGTTTTGCATGCAATAAGATAGGTCATTTTTCATCTATATGTCCTACAAGGACTCCAAATCAGTAATCTAATTTTTATAAACCTAAGTATTCCAAGGATAAGAAATGCTACTATGCTAGTGAAGGTGTTTTTGATGATGATGCTATTGATTATGATGAGATTATATTTATTTCTATCAAGGATGATGAACCTATTCATGAAGAAAGAGCCTTAGTGTCACATGTTGAAAAGAAATATGAATGGGTCATAAACAGTGGTTTTTCACACCATATGAATGTAGATAGAAATAAATATGTTAAGCTAACCAATTATGATGGTGGTGTTGTGATATTTTGTGACAATACTCCTAAGTTTATCAATGGAGTTGGATCCATTTCTCTAGATGGAAAGACCAATACTGAAAATGTGTTACTTGTTGATGGACTTAAGCATAATTTGTTAAGTGTTGGACATCTAGTGGACAAAGGTTATCAATTGAAATTCATTGATGGGAAATTCTCTATCAGAAGTAAGTCAAGAGACTTGATCGCATTTGGTACTAAATCCAGAGGTAATGTATTTGAATTAAATACATCTGAGGTTTCTTGTTTTGTTGCGAAGGTTGATGATAGTTGGTTATGGAATAGAATATTTTTTCATGTGAATTTTGATAATATTGTGAAGGCAAGTATGAATAATGCAGTTAAAGACCTACCGAAGATTGTGAAACCATCTAACACCATGTGTATAGAATGTTTAATGGGGAAAAAGACTAGAAATAATTTTAAAAGAAAATCCTACTCGGCGAAAGGGAAGTTGGATCTAGTGCATACAGATCTGTGTGGTCCTACAAGAACAAGATCTTACTATGGTGAAAGGTATTTTATATTTTTTGTTGATGACTTTTCTAGGATGATGTGGGTTTTCATAAACAAGATGAATGAAGAAGGAATGGTTGTAAGAAATAAGGAAAGACTGGTTTATAAAGGCTACTCATAAAAAGAAGTTATAGACTTTGAAGAAACATTTTATCTTGTTGCTAGGATTGAGGCTATAAGATTATTTATTTCTTATGTTGCACACAAAGACTTCAAATTATATCAGATGGATGTGAAATCTGCATTTCTAAATGGAGATCTAGAAGAGGAAGTATATATTGAATATCCTGATGGATTTCCTTTGATAGAAGATTAGGACATGGTTTGCAAGTTGAAGAAATCTTTGTATGAACTGAAACAAGAACTAGGAGCGTGGTATGCAATATTGGACAGGTATCTACTTCGTCTTGGTTTCAAAAAAGGTATTGCAAATAGCAATTTGTACTTAAGAACCAATGAAGATGGAATTCTAATAGTTGAAGTTTTTGTTGATGATATCATTTTTGGAGGAAATGGTGTAATGAGTAAAAGGTTCTCTAGAGAAATGGAAAGTGAATTTGAGATGTCAATGATTAGTGAGATGAAATTTTTTCCTTGGAAGAACAAGAGTGGTATTTTTATTTCTTAGACAAAGTTTATTAAAGAAATGTTGAAAAATTTTGGAATGGAAGATTGTAAACCTGTTGGAATACCTATGGTTACTGGTCGCAATCTTACTACTACTGATGAATCTCAAAGTTTTTTTGAGACAAAGTATAGATCTATGATTGGAGGATTACAATATGTGACTCACACCAGACCAGATATTGCTAATCCAATTGGAATTGTGGAAAGATATCAAGCAGATCCTAAAGAGATACACCTTGCTGTTGTAAAAATAATATTTAGATGTTTGAAAGGAACACTGGATTACGGATTATGGTATAAAAAATTTGATGATTTTGATTTACATGCTTATACTGATGTTGATTGGGAAGGAAATATTGATGACAGAAAGAGTAAAAGTGGTGGTGAATTCTTTCTTGGGAAAATATTGGTTTCTTGGTTAAGTAAAAAGAAGGATTGTATAGCTCAATCTACTGTTGAATCTGAGTATGTTGTTGCTGCTATAAATTTCACATAGATTGTTTGGATGAAGAAAATGCTAAAGGAAATTGTGATAAATTTTGATGAGTCAATGGTTGTCTATTGTGATAACACTAGCATAGTGAATATGTCAAAGAATCCAGTAATGCATTCAAAGACTAAACATATTTCCATTAAGTATCATTTCTTGAGAGACAAGGTAGCAGAGAAGGAGATTAGATTGGAGTATATCAGTACAAAGGAACAAATAGCAGATATATTTGCAAAATATTTTCCAAAGGATGCCTTTGAGTATCTCAGAGGTATGCTTGAGGTGTGAGCCCCTCCTTGTGAGAAACAAATTGATGCAGGAATGCATCATTTCAATGGCTTTAAGAGCTATATCATTTTTTGGACTTGATGTATGGATCTAATCCTCAGGGGGAGTGATCATCAATACATTATAGAACACATTTGGGTGATTTTTCACCTGGTTATTGGAGGCATGAAGATTTTAAAAAACTACACCTTATAGAAGGAAGATGGTCTGAAGCAGTGTTATGGCGCCCTTTTCCATTATTGGCAAAGGGGAAGAGATTCTATGAGAAAATCCCTACTATTTTAGGGAGAGATATGTTGAGGATATTGAGAAGATTGTATTGAGAGAGTACTTTTGGGTTGATGGATTTTCCCATATATTTCCATCAATTCCAAAGGGGGAGATTATTGGAATTGGTTTCTGATGTTATTTTTTCCATTCATGTTTTGTCACTCATGTCAACATATGTTTCTATGGAGGGAGATTAGACTCGTTATTACTGTTGCTTAATGACTGATAGAAGTGTACGGGTACTGTATTGTTGATCCAGAGCGAGTGAAGATGGTGATATGTATAGGGATATGTTGTGATCTTATGTCTAAGGTCACATCACTTAATATTATATATTGGATGAGTTGCAGATGTTTTATTGAAGACTGGGCACTAGACGGTGGCAGTGATCTTTGACAGAGTTAGTCTCTATGTTTTGAGAACAACTTATGTGCGACATGGATTCAGGTTATGCGAGCTTAAGGGATGGCAAAAGACATGTTAAGGAAGGTTTTTTATGTTTTTTGGGTCGTAGGACTCTTGGTGATGTCATATGTGGCATGTGTTCTAGAGGAGACCTATTTGGGGCTGACTCCATATATGAAGCGTGTATTATGGATTGTGAGCATGGATTATCAATATTCTATTATATTTGATAGATTATATTTGATGTTTACTTCTTATAGGTACCATTTGTATCTTATAAAGGGTTTATATAATTATTTTTACATTGGGAAGCCTAATTGGCTGACCTAATTGATTATTGTAATAGGGTATATAGGAGAGAGATTTTCTTGTTGGAAAGTGTGTGTGAAGAGTGAGAAAAGTGGAGATGTACTTGTGGAAGCTGTGATCTTGTGTCTGATGGGTGTAAAGAAAAGGTTGTGATTATGTTACTTCATTGGAACTGGCCAAGCAAAGACAGATGCTATCAGATAGTTCACTAGATTGTTAATCGCATATATATTTATATTTTGGACAGTAAATCATGAGGGTGGATTTAACCTTCTTTAGGCAGTGTGCCTGGGAAGTGAGCCCATTGTTACTCTTGACTCCTAACAGGGTCTATCCTTTAACAGGGACTGTGTACTATAATGCATCAATAAGCTCCTAACAGGGCTAAATCATTTAACAGGGATACTATACTCTCAATACATCATATGTGGGTGCTAATTCCCACCGGGGTTTTACCTTTCATAGGGTTTCCTTGACAACAAAGGACTGTGTTATGGTGTTGGAATTTAATGTGTTGTCATTTGGATTAAAGTTTTGATGTATAAAGCTTAATATTTAATAATTTGTCTCACAACTAATTCACCCCCCCCCCTCTCCCCTCTCAGTTGTGTTGGTGGACTATTATTCCTAACACTATTAATTGGGTATGTCAAGACCAAGAATTTGACGGTCACCCATGCGTATCATATGATTTTTTTTATGACGGTTGGGTCATTTTAATACCTTTCATTATAATAATTTATTTTAAATTCTTTTAAATCAAAAAGATTCTAAGTTAAATAATATATTATATTATATATTATATTATAAACTTTTTATTTGTGCTTAAAAGAAAATAATTATCATATGGTTTAAGGATTCTAAATTTATTTAAATATACAAAAAACAATATACAAACAATACATACTAATATTATAAATTAGCAATAGATACAAAAATATATTTCCTAAATAAATTTCTAAAATTTATATGTTCTATTTTTTAAAAAATAAACTAATATAAATATATAATAAACAAAATAGAAACATATCTAATAATTATTAATAATAGCAAATTTCTAAATTTATATTAAAATATTTTAAAATTTAGAAACATTCATATTTATCTATAGACACCTAAATTTGGTCAAATGTATTAATTAAATCAAATGGAAGCTAATTAAATCAAATGGGACTAAATCAAAACAAAATCAAAATCAAAATATCAATTAATAAAGATATCAATTAATTAAATCTAAGCCTACAAGGGATTAATCAAAATTATGTAATTGATTTAATCAATTAGTTATATAGTTTAAATCAAAAATCAAACTCAATCCATTCCCTTACATGGCTAATTTAATTAATTAATTGAATTAGTTAAATCCTATTTTCTTTCAACAAAGGAGACAAGAAATTGAAGAGCCAATGAGAATCAAGAATTGAAAGCACATGGATCACTCCAAACTTTGTAATCTTGATCACTCATTTGACCCTTTAACATCCTCACCACTCAATTTGTCTCTTTGTACCAACCTTTGAGACCACCATTTAAATGCTCTCTCCATTTGAAACCATTTGAAAGCCTTCAACACAACCTAGCTTGAATAATGATTAACTTAACTCTACCCCCTACCCTTGAGAAATCCTATAAATACAAAGCATTTTGAGAGCATTAAGAATCCTAGACACTCATGAACAATTGCATCTATATTATAGAGAAACCACTTTGATATCATAAGCATTTTGAGCATAATAGTGCATTGAGAGAGAAAAAATGAATGAATTGCATGACAATTTGAGGAATTTGAGAGCTAGATTAGGCATATCAATAATCATTTCTCACTCTAGGACTGTCACTAATGGAGATTAAGGTTGAGAGCTTCATTAGCATGCTTAGTTAGAGACCCATGGAATGCTTATTGTTTATTTGTCAATTCTTTTCTTAAAATTAGGTTATCTTTCCATAGAATTAATAGTATTCAAAATAATTTCATGAAGGTATTATTCACATATACACAAATGGCACCCACCGTGGGGATTTTAGCCTCTAACTTCCAATTTTTATCATAATTTGCATGTTTTTGTATCTTTTGTTGTTGCATTTTGAATTTTGCAGGTAAAGTGATGCCTATGAGGTAAATTATGACGTGTGTGCACAGCAAAGTGATGCCTATCTTAAATTCTATTTTATATCTTACCTTCTTTCAACGCATACAAAACCTGAAGTGACACCTTTGATAAAGAAGTGACGCCTTTACATGGTCAAGCCACACCTAGAAATCTGGCTTTTAACGTGTTATCTATTATTGTGACACATTTTCTACTATGTTTTAATGCATTTAAAGTTTTATTTTACACCTGATCTGTTTTAAATAGCGCGTAGTAAGTTTTAAAATACTGCTTGCACATCTTCCAAATAACATGTAGACAGCATTAAAGAAGCATGTATTATCCTTCCAAATGACGCATAGATCTCTCTATGTTTTTCATCTTGCGGATTATTGAAAATAGAGAATTAATACTATGTATTTTATGATTTGTAGATGACCAGACATGCAAAGGTGAAGAAACCTGAGAAAAGAGTCTACAAGGAGGATAAAGATGTAAGACTCATTACAAAACATGCAAAGTAACTTCATAATTTTACTATTTTGGAAATCCAAGGAGAAGATGAAAAGCTTTTTGAAACGTTACATTAAGGTTGTGGATGCTTATAAAATCAAGTTGCCTACATTAAATTGAATTAAATTTGTTTAGGATCTTTAAATAAATTTGTAAATTTGAAAAGATCTTTAAACATGTTCATTTCAATTTGGATTTGTTTTTCTTTCACTTTTTTGGTTTTGTTGACTAACTTTGGTGGAGGAGAAGGAGAGGGAACGATTGCCACTAGGTGAGTGAAAAAAGCAAGAAAAACACTCATAAAAGTGCCTAGCCTTTGCTAGCTACACGAAGAGGTATTTTTCTCATCAAGCTTGTATTTGCTTAACTTGTGGCATTTTAATTTTCCAAACTGTTCTAATTAGGACAAAGCCTATTATTGTTCATGATGACATGTAACTGATTAAATGGTTGAGTATATTAAGTTGAAGATGATGCAAGACATTAAATTAGTTAATGGTTTGTATTTTCATTGATGTCAACTTGATATCTTCTGTATGGTCATATACATAATGTCAAAGACTTCAGAGAATCAATGGAATAAATTTTATGCTTTCAGCAATGCATAAAAGTCAAGTATTCACTTAGTGACAGACTACACAGATAGAGTGCACACCATCGGTAAAGACAGAGAAAAATTCACAGTGATGCCTGATGAGCAGAAGACAGTATTGCCTGACAAAGTAGAATCATAGGATGCCCAACAAGCTAAAAATAGTGGTGCCTGATGAGAAATATCCAATGATGCCCAACTGATAGAGATCCCAAAGCTAACTAAAGCTACACCGACGGAACTGGCGGTTGTCACCGACGACGAACTGCAGAATTGACCGATAGAATAGAGAGATCAGTAAATGAAAAAATATCTAGCTGGCAGAGCTAAAGGATAGACTTAACTGGTTGTTTTATTTTCCTTATTCAACCACCATTAAGTAAGTGATTTGTATAGTTGGCAAGAAGATAACTATGAGATAAATCAGGAGTTAAAGCCACAAATCAATTTGGCTGGATTGTTTTT
This sequence comes from Thuja plicata, assembly GCA_018584345.1. Taxonomy (NCBI): domain Eukaryota; kingdom Viridiplantae; phylum Streptophyta; class Pinopsida; order Cupressales; family Cupressaceae; genus Thuja; species Thuja plicata. The sequence goes on from MU223404.1 coordinate 894,677, forward strand.
CACGCCAAGAATCAAGAATCAAGAACTTAGAATTAAGGAATATTATGTCTATATATGAGAAAAGCATAATTCATTCCAAGATATGCAATCAGATACACGGGGGAGTGAATTGATAGAAGATTCTGAAGAGAAACTGATGAAGGATTAACTTCATGCAGTCCTGATCAATCAAGCTAAGGAAGAGCTAAAGAATTCTGCAGACACCAACGAACAGCAAAGCATAGCATCATAGAGCAGAGAGAGTTAATTATAAAGGAATCATATTGATACATTGATCAGAAATATTTTTTAAGTAAATAGATCTGAAAATCTGCAATTAAGTTGCATTAGAAATAGGTCATTTTGTTTCAGTTTAACCATTGAAGCATTAAGTCTCTTAGCAGAGCAGGACTTAACAGTCTTTTGTAATTGAGGTATATCCTAATAGATTACCAGAAGGTTGACTAATGATAGTAGCACCAGTCTTACCTAAAGCCTATTGACAGTCTAAGAAGGAGGTTGATTAAAGGATGGTAGTAGGATTTGCATAAATCCTATTAACAGTCATGAGACTGATTCAAGGATGGTAGCGTAGATGTCAGATAATTAGTGACAACCTATGTATTGAAAATCCTCTAAGAAGGTCGCACTTAATAGTGTGTTTGTAACCTTTAACAGGGTTGGCTCCTAATAGGGCTCACTTTAGAATAGTGAAAATTTGGGGTACCGGTCCCGGTGCTTTTTTCCCTTAACAGGGTCCATGTTAAAATCCTTGTGTTATATGTGTATGGCTTATTACTTTATTGTTTTACATTCTGCATATGCATTTATGGATTGACTGGTATACTTTGCATATTTACTGAGCATCAATAAATACAGTTTACTACTTATCGGTTATCAAGGACAAAAGGACAGACAAGGTAAACCGACAGTCAGTTATTTATTTCAAGTAAAGGCATACATCTTGTTGGGACTTAATAATCAGAGAAGTACTGATTGGTTGATTAAAGTTTGAAATTGGATAAATATTTAAGGCCACTAATTCACCCCCCNAATTCCCCCCCCCCCCCCCCCTCTGAGTTATTACTAACAATTGGTATCAGAGCTTGTGTACTTAGAAGGAAGGTTTCAAGACCTAAGTGAAAGATCACAAGGTGAATAGATGAGATGTGCCCAAGCTAAACAAGGACAACTTTGCCTCATGGAAAAGCAAGATAAAGCTTCACTTATCAAGTATTGGAAATGATATTACTCAATACTTAGATACTGAATATGTGTTTCCTATAGGACCATTGACAGTAGATCAATTGAGAGTAAAGCATAAACATAACTGCATGGTTATAAAACTTTCAGCCTCACTCTCTGATGCTGAATTTGAGGATGTCAAAGATTGAAAAAATGTAAAGACAATGTGGGACAAGTTGAAACTTGTACATGGAGGTGATGCAAATGTTCTAAGAGCCAAGGCAGAAAGCCTTAGAGGAAAGTTTGATGATCTCAGAATGAAAGAAGGTGAAAACA
>MU223404.1:964687-976130 GCA_018584345.1 Thuja plicata
TGACAACATTAGGAGGTGGGTTAGGGCTAGAATTAGGATTAGGATTAGATTAGCAAGGGTGAATGGGTTGAGAAGGGTTAGAACCCAGGGTAGAAGTGGTTGAGATAGGTTAGGTTGGGGTTTAGGGTAATATTAATAAATGAATTAAACTTATTCAATTCATTTAAAAATATAGGAATTAATTATTTAAACAATGAAATTGTTTTTTAATAATTAGAGAACTATAGCCATATTAATTAAATTAAATAGGCTAGGGGAATGGGTTAATTGCAAGTGGGTAATTGATTTAGGGATTCATTTAATTCCTTTATAATTAAATACTATAGTCATGTTTGATTTTGGTTTGATTTAATTGGTTTGAATTGATTTGAATCATATGGCTATAATAGTTAAATAATTTAGTGATAAAAATCACCTAGGACATTAAATTGATTCGAAGAATTATGCCAAGAAGTAACAGGGTCGTTTGGACATAATCAAGGGTATGATCACACTTAATGCAAATAGGGTCCATAGTTGGAACAGACCAAATTCAGGTGGTTACAAATGCTACTTAGGTGTCTAGAGGATGGAGGAGTCAAAATTAGCTTTACATGATGTTCATGAGGGTATTTGTGGGTCTCATTCAAGTGGGTTTTACCTAGATTATAAAATTATTTGCATGGGTTACTTTTGAAAAACCTTAGAGAAGGATGCTTGCCAATTTGTCAAAGTGTGTCAAAAATGTCAATATCACAGAGATATGATTCATGTTCCCACACAAGAGTTACACCCAAAAATTACACCATGGCTTTTTATGAATGGGGATTTGATCTCATTGGGATGATTTAGCCACCTTCATCTAATGGTCATAAGTAAATTATAACTCCAACAGAATACTTCACAAAATGGATAGAAGTTGTGCCATTAACAATTGCAATGGGTAAACAAATCTCCATGTTTATTTTAAACCAAATCATTTGTCGATATGGTATTCCTCATGCCATCATAATGGACAATGGAAAGCAATTCAATAATAAGTATGTGGATGAATTGTGTGAGACATTTCACATTACACCCCATTCTTCTTTAATTTACTATCCTCAAGGAAATGGTCAAGCCGAAACAACAAATAAGAACATCCTTAAGATATTGAAGAGATCGGTTGATAATTTGGGAAGAAATTGGCATGTACAATTGAACTTGGCATTGTGGGCCTATAGAATGAGCATTAGAACACCAACGGGGGCAACACCATTCTCTTTGGTCTATGGAGCAAAAGTTATCTTACCTTTAGAGGTTGAAATCCCATCTTTGAGAGTATCCTTGCAAGGATTTATAAATGATGAGGATTATAGTGTTGCAAGACTTCAACAATTGGAATTGTTAGAATAACATCAAACTCAAGCCTATGAACATTTGAAAGTGTACCAAAACCAAATTTAAAAGAAATACAACAAGAAGATCAAGCCTAGAGAATTTCAAGTGGGAGATTTAGTGTTAAGAGAGAACCCTAAGAATCAAGAACAATGAGAAAAGAAAGGGAAATGGAAATAAAATTGGATAGGACCCTTTGTTATTACTTCTTCTTTTGGCACAGGAACATACAAGTTGGCTTATTGTGAAGGAGATGAGCTACAAGAACCTATCAATAGCATTCACTTAAAGAGGTTTTACACCTGAGAAGATGAAAGTGTATAGGTTGAAAGAGTATCAAAAGAAAGTGTATCTGATAAAATTAGCATCATTCTTTGTACATGAGAAAAGTTCAAAATCTAAAAAATGAGATAATTTCAAAGTCCAAAAAAATGAAGAAAGATCAAAAATTTAAAAACAATGGAAAAGCATAAAAAGAGGAAAATTGAGCATGAAGAAAGAAAAAAAACATTCAAAAGATATAAAAAAAATGTTGTCTTGGTGAGAACCTAGCAAATAGGTGCCTTGATGATATCAAAAAAAAAATCAAGAAAAAAAATAGAAAAGGAGAAAAGTGCCTTGGTGAAAACCTAGCAATAGGCGCCTTGGTAACAAAAAAAAAAGAAAAAAGAAAAGGAGAAAAAGAACAATAAATTCAAAAGGTGAAAACCTAACAAACAGGTACTTTTTGATCCCTTAGGTCTTTCCTACTTGCATTTTTACATATTTCATTTTCCATCTCATTTTCTATATCCTTGCATCCTTCATTTATACATAGTCATAATAAAGTCTTTGAACTACATTATTAAAACCTTTGTCACATATCAGATTTCATTTTTCCAGACTACACATGGTTTCATATTCACTTGGGGGAAAGATTGGTTTTACACAAAATGGATTCAATAACGACATATTTTGGTCACATCACATGAGAGATTTTCAAAACTTAAATGGATATATATTTTTGAGCCTCTGGTTTATATCATTGTTCAACCCAAACATTCGATCTTGAAACTTGATCCTTGAACTTCATGACTTTATTATCAAGATTAAAAAATTGAAAAAACCTAACAGATCAGAATGGATGGAATTATATTGAAAAATCTTGATACAATACAATCACTTGAAGTTTTTGATGATGTTAAATGAGTCATGTTCTTTTTAGCTAATCAATGATGTTTTGACTAGATTGGCGTTAATGAAGACATGATATTTTTCTTGATTTCTGTGTGACTATTTTGAGGAAGATCCACCAAAATATGTGAATTATTCTAATGATATGGTCATCTAAGAATCATCAAGGACATTCATATATGGAGGAAGTTCAACCTTTTTTTGTTTACGCAAATGGATACCTTGGACATTTAGATCTGTCATATCTTAATACCAACATCCAATTGCAACATTGAATCTGATGAAACTGGTATTCAGACTCCCATAGTTGATTTTTCAACTAGTGAGGGTTGTACTAGTTTCAACTGATTAAAGTTTGATGAAAGTAGTATTCATATAATCATGGTGTGGTAATCCAAATAGTGATGATTGTATTTTCTCCTGGTTCACAAAGGCTCAATGATGAAAATATATCTCTTTTTGCATTTCTTTTGCAAGACAAAAGTGACAGTTAGTTGCATTTCATTGTTAGATTAATTGCATTTAAGGGATTTCCTAAGTTCAAGGGGGTTAGTTATTCAAAGAAATGATATCAATATCTTATTCAAATCAATTATGGAGACTTTCTTGTGCATTTACCATTGCATTCATTAATCATTAAACATTATTTACAAGTTATATATCATTAAACATTATTCATTATCCAAAATATATTATAAATATTTCATCATTCATATAGGTGCATCTCATTGAAATATTGCATTATCAAAAAAAAAAGAACATAGATTCATTGCATTGCATTTATTATTTAGATTTGCATACATCATAAATTAAAAGCATGTAGAAATAGACTTGGATACATTTTTTAACCATCTAACTATGTCGTATATAATGCATTGCATCTATAGCATGTAAAATAAAGTGCATCATAACATCATATAGACATCATATCATCAAAGAAAGTCTCATATATATCATCATGGAAATCAAAAGTGATCAAGCCATCATAACAAGTGCAAATAAAATTTCTATCATAATCAAAGCTATGTCATAGAAAAATAGTACATCAAAGTTCTGATCAAAATAAATACATCTGATCCAATGATCTGTCAATATCAATCATGACCCGCTAGGGGCACCTGCTGCATCTCATTTCCCTGTATCACATGTTGTATCACCTATCTCATTCGGATCTATGTCTAATGATCTATCAAGTGTAGTAGGAGGAGCTCAAGTAGAACTAGCACAACTGGCTATCTGATCCATTCTGGCCATTAATGTCTGCATCATAGCTCCAAACTGATCTATCCTAGAGGTAACTATAGCCAAACCAGTTTACAATCCTTGAACGTCCTGCTCCAATCTATTAATAGTACTTGGTTGTACTGGAACCTGAGCAACCAATGGAACATGTGGTTGTAAAGGAACATGTGGCTGCAATGGAACCTATGGACCTATAGGCACCTGTTGTGTTGGAATTTGTGGACCAAGACCCTGCCTGGCCTAAACAATCTGAGTTTGTCTCGCGACTCTCTGTCGATGTTTTCCCCATACTATTGTTGGCACTGGATGTACTGGTCTCATCATATAACCACCCCCTCTACCTCAAACATGGCCACCTCTCATCCGTGGATCTACTTGTCCTCTACCTCTTCTATGAGCTCACTGAGGAGCTCTCTGAACCCTAGGAACTCTAGGTACCCTCTGTACTCTGCCACCTCCTTTTCCACCACCACCGGCATAATCATCATTTGAATGATCATCCATATCTGGAATCAGCCACTAGTAGAATTGGCACCTATTTTCAACAAAAATTGGTCAAATTTTCTAGCATGATTGGTCGAATGATCCACAAATGGTCTTGTCACTATTTTTCTAGTCAAAATTTTGACACATCATTGTTAAGGTGGAATGTTCTACACCAATCTTGGTCAAAATTGAAATCTGCAATTGGCACATTTATTCGTCGAACATTTGACCAATGTTAGACAAATTTTTTGGCCCATCCGACCAGGATGCCAAACCCACAACACTAAATTTTGACACAGAATAGTCGATATGTAGACCAATCTTGATGAGGGTTTCGACCAAAGTTTGTCAAAATTTTGACCAATATGGAATGTTAAAAAAAAACCTGAAGATAAATATCTAGAGTAATCACCAACGACATCCTGGTCGGTGATTAGTCTAGATATTTATCTTTAGGTTTACTTTGCATTAATATATATTGTTACATAATTTATTTTTGTAAGCCCCCTTTGACTTACGCATCTATAAAATGAAACTATAAATCTTATTACGATGTTCAAATAACCAACATGACTTGCAACTGCATACCTGAATTTCACTTTCTTGCCTGTGAATCATATTCTCCTTGCCTCTCTATTTCCTGCACCTGTATATATGGCTACACAACTAGATGCATGATATAAAATTCATAGTTTATTACATACAAGATCGTAAGATAAGCTACATCAATAAATTAGCTAAATCAATCATAAGGTATTTAAAACTAGTTTCGTAAAGAGATGCAAAATATGTAAAATATTGGTAAGGGGTGAAAAGATCAAGGAAGAACTCAAAAGTACAAGACCTAAGGGCCAGACCTAATGCCTCGGGGGCTCATCATAGATGGCCTTGCCTATGTAACTTGCAGAGACATCATAGTTTAGGTTTAACTTTAAAACCAGTATTTTAAAGGATGGTAGAAGTGGTTATGCAACCCCTTTCTAGGGTAGAGTCCCCAGAAAGTGTCTCCATTGGCTGTCACCCACTTAGGTGAACAAGGATGAGATCCTAATTATATTCTACCTACAAATAAGTTATACGTAGACCTCCTCATAAGGTTACCTACCCAACGGTTCGTAACTATGATGGAGAACCAATTCTTGTAAGATATTAAGGTCAATCAGAATCAGATTTACATAAGTCACATGATACATATGCAAAAGATTGCATAGTAGACAATAAAAAATTAGAGCTACATAAAACTAAATACAACATGACATGGTCGTACTAAATAACCCACCCTTGAAGAGAGAGAGATATGGTACTTTTTCAATGTAGAAAGTGGAAGTTGTTATTGGTTAATCTAGATCAATTGGGTCCACTACAACCTCATGAGATTGAGATTGTGTTAAGGCTATGATAAGGAACACACACATGTTTGTGGTAGGATAGAGCATCTATGATCCATTGGAAATGATTTTCAAGTAGTAATGGTAGGATATCATATTTATGTTCTGAAGCTTCTTTATCCAAAGGGTATCAATGTAATTTCTCTCTTCACTAAAATCAAGGGTACAGAAGATGCTTTGCATCGTTTGGGTATACCACTCAATTTCTATACCCAATGGATTCAAAGCAACCTTCTGCACCCCTTATTCGATTGAAGATAAAGGACATTGATCCCCTTTTGATAAAGAGTCTTCAAAAAAGATAGATGGTATCCTACCATTTCTACTTGAAAAGAATTCCCAAGGGAGAAAGAGAAACCAATGATTATTATTTGACATTGAGAAGACCTAAAACAAAGTAACAATAATGAAAATAATGAATAAGTATGCCAACATAATGAATAAGTGGGAAAAATGCATTGATCCAATAACAACAAATACATTACAACATTACATGATTTATTATTGTAAGCCCCCTCTGACTTACACATCTAGAAAATGAAACTATAAATTTTATTACGATGTTCAAATAACCAACATGACTTGCAACTGCATACCTAAATTTCACTTTTTTTCCTGTGTATCATATTCTCCTTGCCTCTTTATTCCCTGCACCTGTATATATAGCTACACAGCTAGATGCATGATATAAAATTCATAGTTTATTACATACAAGGTTGTAAGATAAGCTACATCAATAACTTAGCTAAATCAATCATAAGGTATTTAAAACTAGTTTCGTAAAGAGATACAAACTATGTAAAATATTGGTAAGGGGTGGCAAGATCAAGGAAGAACTCAAAATTACAAGACCTAAGGGCTAGACCTAATGCCTTGGGGGATCATCATAGATGGTCTTGCCTATGTAACTTGCAGAGACATTGTAGTTCAGGTTTAACTTTAAAACCAGTCTTTTAAAGGATGGTAGAAGTGGTATCAAGCCTCTTTATCCAAAGGGTATCAATGGCATTTCTCTCTTCACTGGAATCGAGGGTGAAGAAGTTTCTCTACATCGTTTGGGTATAGCACTCAATTTCTATACCAAATCGATGCAAAGAAACCTTTTGCACCCCTTATTCAATTGAAGATAGAGGACATTGATCCCCTTTTGATAAAGAATCTTCAAGAAAGATAGATGGTATCCTACTGTTTCTACCTGAAAAGCATTACCAAGGGAAAAAGAGACAACAATTGTACCATTGAATTTCTACCCATCTGGGCCTTCTAACACCATATGGAATGTGTTGTGTTTAAAGGAAGAGATAACTACCTACAACTATATTTCATAAGGCATTTAAAACTAGTTTCGTAAAGAGATGCAAACTATGTAAAATATTGGTAAGGGGTGGCAAGATCAAGGAAGAACTCAAAAGTACAAGACCTAAGGGCCAGACCTAATGCCTTGGGGGCTCATCATAGATGGCCTTTCCTACATAACTGAAAGAGACATTGTAGTTCAAGTTTAACTTTAAAACCAGTCTTTTAAAGGATGGTAGAAGTGGTATAATGCCTCTTTATCCAAAGGGTACCAATGGCATTTTTCTCTTCACTGGAATCGAGGGTGCGGAAGTTTCTCTGCATCATTTGAGTATAGAACTCAATTTATATACCAAATCGATGTAGAGAAACCTCCTACACCCCTTATTCGATTGAAGATAGAGAACATTGATCCCCTTTTGATAAAGAGTCTTCAAGAAAGATAGATGGTATCCTACCATTTCTACCTGAAAAGCATTACCATGGGAAAAAGAGACCATAATTGTACCATTGAATTTCTACCCATCTGGGCCTTCTAACACCATATGGAATGTGATGTGTTTATAGAAGAGATCATACAGACCTGTCTAGTGATCATATTGTGCTGAAGGTGGTGCCTGATGCTGCTGCAACGACTACAGACATTAAATTTTGCATCACTACCTAATTTCATTGAAGCAGCATCAGACTCCACCTTCATCAAAATATGATCACTAAACAGGTTTGTATGTCTTCTACTTTTAATTTGGGTTATTTCAGTTCTTGTTTTATGAAGTTGGGTGATCCTTGCCAATGTCTCCGGGGTTGAATCCAGTATGCTCTTGTATGATCCAGAACCTGCAAGGAAGTAAAAGATGGGGTTAGATCCAAAGGATATAAGCAATTCCTAGCACCCTATTACTGATCCTCATCTACAATTATGCATGTTCATATTCAAGCCATACACTTCTAAAAGGAACAAGGATAAAATTTACAAAAACCCATCCAAGATATAGAAAATCATAACGAAGTCACAAACAACAATAAGTTCATGAGTTTATCAAAATATGTCCAAAGTATCTACATGAAATTCTAAGAAAGTTTCATTATCTACAATATCCCTCTGTTAATCAAATTTATGCATATGGTCCCAATAAATTAGTGCACAAACTACACAAAGAAGGCATCACAGAAACATGATTTCTGCTTTCACCATTGAAGCAATCTCAGTTGCACTAGCTGCCTCTCGAGCCTTGCACAAGTTGCACTCATTTCCTACATCAGGTATAGATGTAGATGGGGTAGATGTAAATTTGGTTTCATTGACCCACTAAAAGTATTGACATCCACTATTTCCCTGCAATATCAAATCTACATCAGTTCTTCCTAAAATGATTACTTGTCACATTACTTTTAAACATAAAATATAATTCCATATCCAGGCCTTTTTCCTATTTGGGAAACCCCAAAATTTATGCCCATGATTACTTGTTGTGTGTGGCTTCTTCAACACACAAGGGCCAACACCACATTGACACATAGGCACATTGACAAAAGACATCGATGCTATATCAATAAATATTGCACTGTCATTCCAACATATCATTTTGTTTAGTTGATTATTTTTTTCATTCATACTAATTATAATTGCAATAAAAAGAAACATACTAATGTAGACAACATCTCAAATCAAATTGCAAAATGAATATTGTCAATCTACACATCTATATATATCAACTTGATCGTTCAAAATTACAACTAGGTCAACCATAGTAGAGATAAGCATCATTTACATAAAGTAGGCCATGAAAAATACATACACTCAATGGGGTCCACCCAAGGAGATAAAGGGGGCCCAAATGCATCACAACATGTTTTCCACAAATAATTTAATCGAAGCATAAGCACTTCAACACTCTCCAAAGTTGGCACCAGATGTAATGTGTAGCCAAGCATAGGAACACATTAACCATTCAGCCCAAAGATAACATTTGATGCACATAAATCCATGAAAATAATAAAACACCATGAAAATATTCATATCAACCTCTTAACTATTCCTCAAAAATATATTCAAACTAATAATTCATAAATCAAGTCACTGCAATCAACTAATTTGTCCAAAGACCAACATAGACTACAATATCACACTCTAAACAACATAAATTCACTTGTAGAGAAAACCAACATAAGATATTTGAACTTGAACACTACACAAATATTGGGAATATTATTTTAGAATGTAAGAAGCACAACACTTTTCATCTATCAAGGATGGATAGTGAAATGAAGAAGATACTGGTAAATGGGATTCACCTCAAGCACTACTTCTAAGGTATGATCAAGCTTTGTACATATAAAAGAAATTTGTAGATGATAAATAAGTGCTATGAAACAATAGATTAGTTTCATTTTTTATTTCCCTAAGTTTTGGTTACATGTTTAGTTTGTTATTTCTAAGTTTTGGTAGAGATGGAGGTGAGATGTAGCTAGTATAATGAACTAAGTTGTTTCTCTCTTCTAGTTTGTCAAGTAGTATATATGACTCATGGTAGTGATTCTGTTTGTTCACTATCAAAAATCATACACATGTATCAGATGAATTAGAAGAGGTTTCAGTCTAGAAGTGTGTTGTAATAGTTAATAGGAATGTCTTTTGAAAATTTTTATGAAGTATTAATGAATTTGTGCCCAAAGGATAGTATAGCCAGCTGGTTAGATATTCTTAGTAGGAAAGCATCACACAGATGTTGCTAGAAATGTTACCCTTTTTATTTTCCATCTTAAAAAAGTGAAGATGGTTAGGTTTTATAGTTTTAAGGGGTGTATTTTTTAAATTTCTAGTATTTTACCAAATTAGATACTATCTAATTAAGATCAAACAAAATACAATTATGCTATGAATAGTGAAATCGTGACACAAATTTTTATTAACATTGCCTTTATTCATGAATAAGAGTATCTAATATCCCACACAAGCCATGGGATTAAATGGCCGAATACTATATGTAAAATAACTATACAAATGAATAATAAAAATATGAGGAGAAGAGAAGTCCATCATTTCCTAGAAGTAGCAACCATGAATCTTGTTCGTAATGACTATTTCCTCAAGATACCTTGCCCCGCTGCTCCATATGTGCCTTCAAGAAGTTGTTAATTTTTTTGTTAAAGCTCCATATGTTGATCAAATCATAAGAAATCATCAACAAACATTATAGTCTTTCATATGGCATTATAACAGTCAAACCCAAACATTAGATGAGAAATAAATCAAAGAACTTATCAGAGCATCATTTTTATCTAATATGTTTGTTTCATGTGCAAGAATAGGTACACATTCATTCATATTATAGAATGTGGGATTAAGTGGGCTCCCAAAAGGGTTGAGCCAAACATGTTTCTATCCTTATTCAAAACTTTGTTAATCAGGTCAAGGTGTCCATCCTTGCATCTGACATGCCATCGTAGTCCAACCAGGGAGATATAAACATTATTCATAATAGTGAATATTTATGATTCACTATTACAAAATTTCCTCAATGGGACTATGGTTATATGGGTGATGCAGTCACCCTGACATAATTAGAAAGATTCCAAAATAAAGACTCGCAAAGACAATGCTACATATAGCTATGAGATCAATAAATAGAGATCTGAGAGGTATAGAGAATTGATAAGTGCATGAAAGAGTTTCAAATTTCAAAGGGAAACAAGTATCCATCAAGGGTGTCCTTTCTTTAAAGTTACATAAATTCATTCAATGATAATTTTATTTCAAAATCTCATGTATATTATTTAGGATAGTGGCAATGTTTAGATCAGATGTCAACATTAAGGCATTGTTTTCAACATTTCAATGATAGTAAGGAAGAAGAAATAAGAATATTCATTTACTGATAAATCACAGTCATATGTTTGAGGAAAAAATGATTCTTAGGTTAGCTTACAGAGTGAGAAATGGTAGTGATGTCAATCTATAGAATGTTGTTGCAATGAACAAAACAAAGTGAAAATGAAGCATCTCTTACTAAAACACTACTATAATGGAATGAGAAACAAAAAATAAAATGTCATACATATACAGTGAAAAACATGCTAAAATTCAAAGGATAGAAACAACACATACTCTCAAATGTATCAAGATAGTACTATTATGAAGGAACATATACATGACCAAAAAACATGAAAATATAAATAGTGTATTTAAACAAAGATGCTACTTCATGATAGATAACAGTCACATATCAAGAACATAAAAATTCAAATTATGCATTAAATATGGCTATTTTCACCATGTTTGGATTAGCATGATAGAAAATATATTACAACTACAAGAGTGCTAGATAAACGTAATGATGGCCAGTGAGAACAATGGATCAATTTCAGCATGTATTAGCCACATCAAGTACACAGAGTAATCAAGATCATGCCAAATAAAAGAAATAAAATTCAAAGAAAATGATGCCTTACAATAGTACCCTATTACAATATTCAATATATATACAATGCTTCATAGTTTG
>MU223404.1:992412-1015174 GCA_018584345.1 Thuja plicata
TCTATGATCCAAACATCATTTTTGCTAATTTTAGATATGAGAGTTGTTTCTACATACCTTTCTTCATCATCATCTGAATCATCCTTTACAGCCACAAACACCATCTCGATGTCTTCATCAGATTTGGCATCAGTATCATTATCCTTGCATTTGGCTAGGTAGTTGACCTTTTTTCATTTGTCTTTATAGTCTCAGGTATCTCTTCTTTTTGATTGTCGGTAGCTTCTGTAATCAGCTCTGTCAGACTTCTTCTCAAAAGATTTGTCATTACTTCTGTCATCTTTTCTTCTGTTAGTGCATCCTTGCAGCAAAGTGTCCAATCTCTTTACAACTAAAACAAACAAGTGGTAATTTACCTTTGTATTTACCTTTGCCTCTCTGCATTCTTCTGGCCATAAGTGCTTCTATTTCATCAAGATCATCTTCTTCACTTTCACTATCACTATCTTTTCTCATAGTGTTTTTGTGACTTGATTTACTTATTCTCATAGAATTTTTAAATGCAGGCTCTATGTTTGGTAAGACACTATTATTAAATTTATTCATCTCAAATGAAATCAGTCTTCCAATTAAACTGTCTAGAGTAACATTGCTATTTGCTACTGCTCTCATTTCTTGAATTGTAGATACTCTAATAGCATAAGTAGGCAGTAAGGTTCTTAGAATTTTACTTACCACTGTATCTTCTTCTAGTACACCTCCAACTCCTCGGATAGCATTGACTACCTCTTTAATTCTTGTGTTGTACCGAGTGATGTTTTCTCCTTCTTTCATTTTGAGATCGTCAAACTTTCCTCTAAGGCTTTCTGCCTTGGCTCTCAAAACATTTTTGTCACCACCATGTACAAGCTTCAATTTGTCCCACATCTGCTTTGCAGTTTTGCATTCTTTGACATCTTCAAATTCTGCATCGGAGAGTGAGGAAGCAAGATCTATCATCATGTCGTTATGTTCATGCTTCTCTCTCATTTGTTCAACTGTTGGTGCTCCTGTGGGTAACACATATTTAGTTTCAAGGAATTGAGTAACATCATTACCAATACTTGATAAGTGGATTCTTATCCTGCTTTGCCATGGAGCAAAATTATCTTTGTTCAACTTAGGAACATCTCATCTGTTCATCTTGTGATCTTTGACTTAGGTCTTGAAACCTTCCTTCTAAGCACACAAGCTCTAATACCAATTTTTAGTAATAACTAAGAGGGGGGGTGAATCACTAGCCTAAAAAACTTTTCCTTAACCTAACCACCAATCAAATAAACCTCTGATTATGTCCCTACAAGATGCATGCCATGAAATACTTATAATGATTAATTGTCTGTCGGTTTTCCTTGTCTGTCCTTATTCTCTTTGATTACCGATAAGCAGTATAAATATTTACCGAAGTACAGTAAATATGCAGAGTATACCGATAAATTCAGAAATGCATATGTGAAATGTAAAACAGTAAAATAAACCATACACACATAACACATTAATTTTAACGTGGAAACCCTGTTAAGGGAAAAAACCACTGGGACCAGTACCCCAAATTTTCACTCTTCTGAAGTGAGCCCTGTTAAGAGCCAACCCTTTTAAAGGTTACAAACACATTGTTAGGTGTGACCTTGTTAGAGGATTTTACACATATAGGTTGTCACTTAGTATCAGGCATCTAATGTTGTCATCCTTGAATCAGCCTCTCTCTTAGACCGTCAATAGGCATCGGGCATATCCAATGCTACTTTCATGAATCAACTTTTTTGGCACTCCTTAGGATGTACCTCAATATATATAGAAGACTGTTAAGTCATGCTCTATTAGGAGACTTGATGCTTCAATGGTTAAACTGAAACAAAATGACCTGTTTCTAATGCAACTTGAATTGCATATTTTTAGATTTATTTAAGTACATTACCTCTCTGATCAATGTATCACTTCAATTCTTTTGTGCTCCATAGTTTCTGCTCTGTGATGTTGTGCTCATTGTTCGTCGATGTCTGCAGAATTCCATATCTCTCCTTCAGCTTGATTGATCAGTACTGCATGAAGTTGTTCTTCATCAGTTTCTCTTCAGCATCCTCTTTCTATTCACTCCCCTTAATCCCTTTTCTGTGAATGTGATAAGGAAATGAATTAAGCTTGTCTCTTATATAGACATAATATTCATTGATTCTTGACTCTTGATTCTTGGCGTAAAAAACAATCCAGCCAATCTTATTTAAAGCATAACTCCTGATTTATCCTGTAGTTATCTTTATGCCAACTGTACAAATCTTTTTTAAATCAATCACTTAACTCTAGTCGAATAAAACAAAGAAAACAACCAGTTAAGTCTATCTTTAGCTCTTGCCAGCTATATATTTTATCATTTTCTAAACTCTCTGTTCCGTCGATTAATTCTTCAGTTAGTCGTCGGTGTGACTTCCAGTTAGCTTTGGGATCTCCGTCCATCGAGCAACTCTATTTTCAGCTCATCGGGCATCCTGTGGTTTGCTTCGTCGAGCAACATTGTCTTTTGCTCGTCGAGTATCACTGTGACTTTTCTTCTTTGCCTTTACCGATGGTGTGCACTTTGTCGGTGTTATCTGTCACTTTAGTGAATACTTGACTTTTATGCATTGCAGAAAGCATTCCCTTTGTTCCATTGATTCTCTGAAGTCTTTGAAATTTTGTACATGACCGTACAGATGATATCAAGTTGACATCAATGAAAATACAAACCATTAACTAATTGTGTGCCTTGCATTATCTTCAACTTAACATTATCAAACATTTAATCAATTACATATCATCAAAATTAAATTCAACTCATTCCCTTACATGGCTAATTTAATTAAGTAATTGAATTAGTTAAATCTTATTTTCTTTCAACAAAGGAGACAAGAAATTGAAGAGCCAATGAGAATCAAGAATTGAAAGCACATGGATCACTCCAAACTTTGCAATCTTCGTCACTCATTTGACCCTTTAACATCCTCGCCACTCAATTTCTCTCTTTGTCCCAACCTTTGAGACCACCATTTAAATGGTCTCTCCATTTGAAACCATTTGAAAGTCTTCAACTCAACCAAGCTTGAATCATGATCAACTTAACTCTACCCCCTACCCTTGGGAAATCCTATAAATACCAAGCATTTTGAGAGCATTAAGAATCCTAGACATTCATGAGCAATTGCATCTACACTATAGAGAAATCACTTTGAGATCATAAGCATTTTGAGCATAATAGTGCATTGAGAGAGCAAATTTGAATGAATTGCATGATAATTTGACGAATTTGAGAACTAGATTAGGCATATCAATCATCATTTCTCATTCTAGGACTATCACTAATGGAGATTAAGGTTAAGAGCTTCATCAGCATGCTTAGTTAGAGAACCATGGAATGCTTATTGTTTATTTTTCAATTCTTTGCTTAAATTTAGGTTATCTTTCCATAGAATTTATAGTATTCAAACTAATTTCATGAAGGTACTATTCACATATACACACTATTATTTTTAAATATCTAAATAAATCTATATTTTATCATAAATATTTTAAACTATTATATTGTCGATTTATTAATAATTTAAAGTGTCATATTTACGGTTTTATGAAAATAAATGATATTTGCATATTGAATATAAAAATATTTTTAAAAAAAAACATAAAAAGATTTTAAAATAAAAAACCTGGTGGAAAATTTGAAGGTACCAAATGAGACCGCTTTAGCCAATGACAAAAAGCAGGAATCTAAATCGTCTTGTACTCTCTCGTAATGGTTGACAAACTCCCCTTCAAGCTCGTAAAAAGTGTTGATGATGGTCCTCCAACTCTTGAAAGGGAGGTCACAAGTTCAAATCCCACTTGGGGTAGGGTATGGTATGTATGCCTCATTTGTAGCATAATGGATGTCTCCCGCAAGGAGTACAAGGTACTCCCATATTGTTGTCACCATATGTAGACCCAAAAACATATGGCTGGTATAGTGGACTATAAAAGAACCTTTCCTTTCCTTTCTTCGGTGTGGCCTCGGACAGCATCTCCCATACGATCTGATGCACTACTTCGTGAACATGTCCGACGTCTGGAAACTCAGTATGGCACACCAAACTTTTGAGCCATAGCGGATGCCCAGTCTAGGAGAAAATCCGCAATGAGGCAGACCAAAGCGAGCAAGGGGCTTATTTCTACGACCAAAAAGCGGACGAGAAAGTGGTCGAAATAATATAGAATATGACCAAATCATTTTAAAATAATATCTTTTCATTTAATTTAGAATAATCTAGTTTTGTTTAATCTAAATTTTAAATATTAAAGATGATGTTTGAATTGCTTCTAATATTTAGAACATTATTTTAATACGCCAGAGGTAATATTCCAATAACTTGGTGGTTAAGAGTGGATTCACGGGCTCAACTCTTATGAATTGTCTTCCATGACTGTGTTAAATTTTCAACCATTGATTTTAAACAACAGGTCGTCCAATTCATATAAGAGACTCATTAAACTTAGCCTTGGAATCTTTTGCAACTGTCCATCCATTTGACTTCGTCAATTTGAATTCGTTGTCCATTTCCCTGATATTCTTGATTTTACACTGGTTTTTTGGTCTAAGATTAGACACAAATGTTTAAAAAGTAAAATAGACTGTTCCAAGAGGCGAGTTTCATTTGATTTGTTCAGAACTAGGCAAAGAGTTATGGAAAGGTCATTTAAGTATTTGTCCTCTTGTTTGTCTCATCCTCTCATCCTCTCTAGATCTCCTTATCGTTGTTTCAATATATCTCACCATCTATACATCTTTTAATCTCTTCCTCTCTATATCTCACTTTCTATGTTTCTCTCTTTATCACTCTCTATCCCTATATATCTCCCCCTTTCTACCTCTTTCTCTATCACTTTCTACTTTATCTTTATATCTCTCATTCCCTCCTCTTTATATATTTACATCGCTCTCTCCCTCTCTCTCTCTCTCTCTCTCTCTCTGCACTTCTCCCTCTTTCTATCCCTATCTCTGCCCCTCCCTCCCCCTCCCACACACATTATCTCTTCATCTAGACACCTCTCTCTCTCTCTCTCTCTCTCTCTCTCTCTCTCATTTATTTTAGTTTCTCTCAACTGTTTTTCGTCCCCTGTATCGAGGACTACAATAATGGCACTAGATTCTATAAAGATGGTTTTATTGTTGAATCATGTTCGATGTCTAAAATTCAGTCTTAATTTGTAGAGTGAAACATTACTCAATGTATTGAAAACCTTCATAGACCTAGTATAACCGTTTGCATAAACAAGAATATATATGCATTCAAATGTATTTATTGGAATTGCTCATTGCTCTAGAAATCTAAAGTGGTACAGTGTTGAACTATGTTGCATAGATACAATTCACTCTAAATTGGCACAATGCAACATAATTCAACACTAAATGCACTTAAAGATCATGTATCCCTATTTGCTAGCAGCTAACATCAAGTTGTAGTGTAATTGCGTCAAATAGGACTGAATACATTTTAGTGTTGTGTGCCTCTATTCTTGTTTGACCATCAACGAAGACACGCGGTTTTAAAAAGGAATTTTTAGTGTTAAATTATGGTGCAATCTACAATTCTCGTTGAATTGCTACATTGCAAAATAATTCAACACGAAATGCATGTGTAAATCATGTATCCTTATTTTCAACAATCATGATACTTGTAGACATAGCATATCTTATCAAACATGAATGAAAATATTTTTTTTAGATATGAAACTACTTTGGCTACATGGAAAAGTAGTTGGATGTCAATGTGTGCACAAGTGCCAGTACACGACTGGCTGGAAATAGGGTTAGTCCTAGTGTTTTGTTATTCATTTCAGTCGCATAAATATTGTTTCTTTTTTGTATCCCATATTTGGCCAAATTCCACATATATAATGCAAGAACCACTCAATATTTCTTCTCATGTCATAAATATTTTTGCTTTGTGATCAAACAAACATAATGCAGATTCGTTTGTATACATTTTATTGATTTCCTTCTGAAAAGAAACATGACTTCTAAAAATCCACTTTAAATTATTTAAATGACTAACATAGCATTAGAAATCAAATGAACTAAATTGTAAATTTGATAGGCAACCACAATGTATAGAAACACCCTCTCCACGTTCTCCTCCATCGCACTACTGTGAGTTCATGCTTTTCACTGGGGGACTCGATCGAGACCAATGCAACTCTATTCATATTACGTAGATAATACAGTGACTCCGGAAAAGGTAAGATGAGAATGGAAGAAAGCTCACCCCAATTGACTAGGCCTACTAACTAAGACGTGGTGGTGTGTCAGGTGTTAGGCCTATGCGAATGGAAAAACATTGATTCTAGTTGTGCCCCTTTGCTAGAGTGGTTTGTGGCGGCTTCGCTTCAAGGACTCGTGTCCTTCCTAGTCAGCGGTGTGGTTAGGCGAGAAGTGGCAGGGGTTCTCAAGTTGTACATGTTGGGGAAGACGACACTGTTGCGGTACTAACTCACCATAGATTCGACAAGCATAGCCAGGCAAACCTCCTACAGGATATGGAGAGTAATGCTTAGGTGGCTCTCAACCAATAAATGTTGTCTCGTTTGATTTCCCGTTGGATTGCAATTGCTTGTGGTTCAGATTGCAGTTCTTTGTGTTGTATTGTTTGGATGCAGGATGCATGATATATAGTAGGGCCCTGACTTATTTGCTTATATATTCCCTTATCCCCAGTCTTCTCTGCTGCTATTTCCCTCCACCTGTTTCTCTACTGCTGTCAGGAGGAAAAAGATTATCGTACGATTCCAGAGGAGGTAAGCTGGAGAATAAGTTTTGAAACCTAGAAACAATTGTCGACAAAGGAGATCAATGTTTTGCATGTGTTGAGAGGTGGTCAGCCTCAGTAAGCTTGGTTTTATCGACTTTACCCAACTCCTTCCCTACAAAACTCCGTTGTGAGTCTTGTTGTTCTCCATTTGCCTTATTTTAGAAGACTTGCTGCATTGTACAGTGTTGGTCCTCAGCCAACAGTGTCCATGAAGAAGGAAGAGAAAGCATCTGCAGAGGATGATGAAAGGAAAGAGTTTGAATTAAAGTAGTTGAATGTGATGAGCAGAGAGGGAGATCCTTGAACTGCATATTGCAAAGAAGAAACAAAAACATAGATTGCTGAAACAGTTCAAGAGAAAAACAGTTCAAGAAATACCGATTTTGCAGAGTATGGTGATCATTGATACTATGTTAAATTTTTTAGTAGGATATTTTCCGGTGATTGTGTGATCAACATATGGCTATACAGCTATAAATTAGTACTATGGCAATAGATTTAGATTTTTTTTATTTTACTTTTTCCATTCTGGCACATTGTACATAGAATAATTTTGCAAGAAAAATATGTTGAACCTTTTATTTCTGGGTTTATGCTAGAACCCATGTTTCCTTCACTAAAGTTTAACTTTTTGTTCATTATATTGTGGGGTTAACAGGAATTAATTTGCAGTTTATTAAATGAAACATTCACGCGTGGATTAATTGCTCTCCATAGAAATTTGAAGTAAGAGTGAATAGAATGAAAGAGCATAATAGGTTTTGGAAAAATTGTGGACACCAATAGGAAAATGCTATGGTGTGCAGTCAACTCACAAAAAGTCTTACTTATATTAAAAGTAAACATAATAATTTTTAATATAAACTGAACATTAAATATTGTTGCTTGTACTGAATTTATAGGGAACTACAGAAGATTTAAAATTATATGCATACATTTGTATGGGTGCTTCCATACACATGCACATTTGCATGCACATATACATAGGAAGAGGAATTGGTGGACAACAATATAACTGGATAGCTCAGAAATCGATATCAATGGCGGCACTGAGATCGCAGTTTCTTCATATGCTGTTGTTTCTTGCGCTTTTATCTCCATATTGATACACCCTCACATGGGTATTCATTCCTTCCTCACCCATTTATTAGATTCACATGAAAAAAAATTTAAAAATTGCTTTTTAAATTTTTTTGGGGTTTGTGTGATTGCAGGGAAAAT
Source organism: Thuja plicata (assembly GCA_018584345.1). Lineage (NCBI taxonomy): Eukaryota > Viridiplantae > Streptophyta > Pinopsida > Cupressales > Cupressaceae > Thuja > Thuja plicata. The sequence goes on from MU223404.1 coordinate 1,000,425, forward strand.
GCAGTACTAGATGCGAATCCAAGTTCTGCAAAGGTGAGGATTCATGCATTTACTGTTGGAGTGCCATTTTCATAATGGATTGAAATTCTCACCGATTTAGTAGTATTTTTTGTAATGGCAGAAGCACCGCTTTTAAGGTATGGGAAATACTGTGGAATATTTTACACAAGGTGCGGTGGAGAAGCTCCCTGTGATGGGCTTGACAGGTGTTGTATGATGTCATCTTGGATAACTGGGGACGGACAGTTGGTGAAAAGCAATGAATGGGCCAGATGACTTCAATGGTAGTCATTGGCCTCTCCAACACTTCCATCCGTAGATGCATAAAAACAGGTCGGGGCTTTCCAAGATGGAAATGCCTACGTCGTAACTAGAAAAGACTAACACTGAAAAATACACCAACAACCACATTACTTTTTTTAATTTCCATGACAACAATCCAATCATAATGATCCCAGATGAAATTCAATCTTTTGCAACCTATCTCCACCACAAATTTACCACAAACCAAACGATGTTTAATTTCTTTCAAAGCCCATATAAGATGGATTATTCCACCTTGGCACTGTAACCAAAGAAACTCCTTTTCGTCAAGCATCACACCCTATATACTAGCAATTGCACGCCAGCAAGGTGCAATGGTTATGCCAATAAGAAGATATACTTGCGCAATATATAGTAGAGCGGCGAGAAAATTTTTAGTAAAACCACATTATTTTGTCTTATTTCATACAAACATGTTCTTCCTCGAGGCTATTTTGTGCTTTCTTTTGTAGGTCAAGATCTATCATGCTCTTTCTTTTCCCAAAATTTTGCCAATGAATACCAAATACCATCATCCTTTTTTATGATGTTTTCCAATAATTAGGTTACCATCCGAGACTGAGTGTCCATCTCAGTGTGGAAGGTAAAGTGGATGTCTTTGTAATGCTCTTTCTTTCCCCAATATTTTTTCGAAGAATGCCAAATACCACCAATTATTTTGATGATGTTTTCTTGTAATCGGATTACCATCCCAAACTAAGTGTCCATCTCAGGATGGAATGTAAAGTAGATGCCTATGTAGTTTTTCAGTTGGGTAGAAAAACATCTCAAACATGTTCTTGTCTCGCAATTTGTAGAGGAATTTTAAGGGTTAATGCCAATCAAAGACTTAAATAATTTCATTTCATTTTATGTCTCGTTAATGCATATATTTATGATCTTGTGTTGATTGCTTCTCAAATTAGGATGAACTCTAGGGAAGTATAAGGCTTCACAATTGGGTAGAAAAGTACCTCAACCATGTTTTTGTCTCTCAAATGAAGATTTTTAAGGGTTGATGTCAACCAAAGACTTTATTAATTTCATTTAATTTTATGTCTCATTAATGCATATCTTTATGAACTTGTATTATAGTTGGATTAAAGTGATTTCATAGCATGATAGTTGGATTAAAGTGATTTCATAGCATGAGAGTCAAGGTGTATCATTGTATTTGCCTAAATGCCCTTGTACCTAGATCTAGCATGTTTCATAACTCTCTAAAAATTCTACATTTTTTAATTGGTACATAATTAAGAAATTTGGAGACCTTAATGTGTCCCAGTGTTGTATACTTTGTGTATAAATAATTATATTTTACAATGTGCATGCATATGAGAGTGCCATATACATTGAAATACATACTATTTAGGATTCATGTGAACGAGAATTTGAGGACTAAATAGTCCTCTCATCTTAAGAGCATCTTAAAGCATTCATAGAATATTGCTTTGACACACTTGGATGCATAAAACAAGTGAATAATATGTATCATAGGGCTTACTATTAAGAGGTTGACCTAGGCAAAGAAAGTCATCATGACTGATAATTTATCAAAGCTATTTATTATTTTGGCCTCTTCATTGGAAACATTATAATTTAACTCTAAAGTTAGGTAGTATTTCTAAGGTCTGAATTGAACAAAATAATGAATTATAAATTATCGTAAATTAAATTAGCAATCTGAAAGTAATGAGTGTGTCACTTTGAGGTATTGCAATCTTGATTGTAGAGTACTCTTTGGGGCCTTCTTTAGCTTTAGAAAATAGAAAAACGAACAACAAAAACTACCAAAGGAAAATAGAAACACTCTTAGAATCTAGTAAAAAAAGAAGAAAAAGAAGCATCCAGTCAACCATTAATAAAGAAATAGAATCAAGATCAAGATTATGCTTACCAATCACCTAAAGAGGTCATTCATTTTTAAACAAAAGAAATATGGTAGCTTTGTATATGCTTTGTTATTATGTGCACATACAGAAAACAAGCAAATGTTGCCAATGATTACCCCATGAATGGCAGTCCTATAGATTCGCATCTCCACTTTCCTCCTCGTATTTGAAAGTAGCATATCTGTGTGTATCAACAACTCAACAACATTTGGGAATAAATTGCATTATGCTAGTGGAATAAACTCAAGAAAAAAAATGCTTAGTAGAATAATTGTTTGAAAGTTAGAAAGTTCAAAAATTACAAACTCCCAAACTTGAAAATCAATTTCCACAGTTTGCACAAAAGTTTGAGAATTACAATAATAAACTCGGAGAACAAAAATTATGCTGGAGTTATTGTGATTGCTGAACCAAAACACCTGCAATAATTTATTTCTTCTTTCATTTTTCTCCCAGTCTGGAAATTAATCAAACACCCAAGCCAGATTGAGTATCCATTTATAGAAGCACAGAGATCTCAGAACATCAACAGGCTTAAAAATAATGTCGGGGAAAATCCAGTTTATATTTTATTAATGGAAAACTGTCACAATTAACCCCCCTTGTGTCAGGCAACTAAAATTTGCATAACTCACATTAAGTCATTGCAGAGCTTTTACTCTCTCAGATGTATAAACCCAAACAGTAAAAAGAAAAACAATTTGATCTAATATTTTAGAAAAGAAGATGTATGATGAGACTCTTGAAATTAATGAAAAAAATCTACACATTCATATATAATCTATACATAAAATCTCAGAGCTTAAATATTCTTCATTAATAACATTCAATAGTTGGTAAAGATGGATCCCAACAATCTTTGCTGAACCTGCATGGCCAACCGCAGAACAATACAATTAGTATTAACAAAAATAAGGGGAAAATCGAATACACAATTTCCTTGTGACAAAGAGAGAACAAAATCAAATGAAGGCCAACACTATATGCCAGGGCTTGTACTTAAAAGATTTTTCTTACGCAGTGCCATAACAGCCATTACTTCAAATCTATCTAATCGCCTTCACTGGGAAACTCTACCCGCTGCCCATGGAACAAAAAAACTATGATAAAAACATGCCTGCAATATTTAAAGGAAAATTTTCAAATACAAAAAATGTATAATCTTTAACAGCAAACTGGCTAAAATCTAATATTCTTTGGCTATAATCTACGACTTCTTAGGCTTCTTTTCCATTGACATTCTTTGGCGTTTGCAGGGGTTTTCCATTGATGGCCTGTATGATTTCAATCCTTTCAAGGCCTCAGAATGTCTGCAGTAAACTGAATCTTAATGATGTTGGGCACAATTTTAAACACCAAAAAAAATATACAACCATCTAATATAAACTTGCACTTTTTTTCCCTATCAGCGTACCCCTTGCACCTCCTTCGGGTGCAAGTGCTAGTATAAATATGACAGATACTAAAAGAGAGCATCAAAATATATTGACTTTTAGGGAATGCTTCTCGAAGATACATAAAAGAAATTTTGTTAAAAGCCCAAAACTTTGCACTCACGGGTCCTACTCAGAAAAGAGATGACAAGAGAAAAGGAACTTGCCGTCAGAGTAGTCTCCATAACGCAATGTCAAAAGTATAACTTAATTTCTCAATTAACACAAAATCAAATACAAGTATGCTATGCAAAAGCTTCAAAATTGATCTCTTCAAAATTCATTCAGTAGGGGTTTTGCTTTTGTCCTTTTTCTTCTTCTTCTTTGGTATTTCTTCAGTCAATACTTTTGTTTCTTGGTCTTCATTTACATCGTCTTTTTTCTTCTTCTTTTTCTTCTTCTCAGATTCTCCTGCATGCTCCTGACCATCATTTTCCTCTCCATCTTCCATTTTCTTCTTCTTCTTCTTCTTATTTTCAGACTCTACTACCATGTCATCTTCTTGCTGTGAAATTGCTTCTTCTCTTTTCTTCTTCTTCTTCTTCTCGGGCTCCTCTTCATGATATGGAATTGCTTCGTCTGGGATCTCATTCTTTTTGCTCCCTCCTTTCTTCTTTTTCTTTTCAGGCTCAACAGCCACTTCTTCAACATGCAACTCTTTGTGTTTTCTTTTTTTATCAGCCTGCTCATGTTGTCTAAGACTTTGATCTGTTTCCACAGGCTTTTCATATTTTCTCTTCTTATCTGATGCTTGTTCCTGCCCAATAGTTGAATCTGCAGCTGGATTGTATGTCTGCACCAAAAAAACATTTGAGCCTGTTAATAACAATCTATTCCAGTAATCAATTTACTATCAAGTATCATTGTATCCACTTCACTATAAACTTATTGAAATTTAGATAAAAGTGATTCATTGAGCAAAATTATTCTTATAATTAACACATTTAAGCCACTTGAAAAGGGTTCAATTTGAGGGAACAGAGAATTTGTTATTTACCACAAAAATGCAAATTCATTTGAAAATTAAAGATCCCGTTAAAATAAAATCAATACCTTTGCAGCTGTTAAAAAGCCATGTGTGTCCCTCTTTCGATCTTTATCATAGGGCTCTATCTTTGGCTTGCCCTTTGTAGATCCAGCAAGTCGTCCCAAAGCTCTTCCTTCAAGTTGTCTTAATCTAGCCTCAAGCTAAAACAAAAACAAGAAGATTTAAACATATTCAAAGACGCTCAAGTGTGCCATTGCAGGAATATATAATACAGAACCTACTTTTGCTCGGCTTTCAAAACCTTGAGATGCATCCTGACTTTCTCCAAGAGCATCAATACGAATTGAAAGAGCAGCTTTTGCAGCTAGAGATCTTGAAATTTTCCCTTTCAATTTTGGTGCTGCTTGTCCTATTAGCGAAGCATGGAATATAAGTCCATATTTTGGTGTCTGATTCTTGGTTTTCAAAGCTCTAAATAAAGCCTGTGCACAAAACAAACTGGTGAATTAAAAAAAATGAAGTCTGCCCGCATCTCTATTTTTCCAAATATTTCCATCAAAATTGAATAGCAAAATACAATTGTAAGAAGAACAAGCAACTTGCTTTAAAAGGCAACACTACCCATTTATAAACACAAATACAAAAAAATGTAAAGCCAGAACCTTCTCAGCTCCAAGAATTTGAACTGTGCTTCCAGGTTGCTTTGCAAGATTCAACAAGCTCCCTGCATGAGAAATAAGACGAGCACCAACAAGTTCCCCTACAAGAACTGTCAAATTAGGGGCAATGGCATTCATTCGACTTCGTAAATAATCAAAAAGTTGCCCTCTATACTCAGAGAGAGAAATCACTTGGTCACAAAGTGCTTTAATGTTAATCATGTCATGCTCGCTAACTTCTGTTCCCATGGAGATCACTGCTGCCTCTTTCAACTCTGATTCAACTTCCTCTGGTAGTATCTGCAATGACAAAACAGAAAATAAAGATGCCCTCAACAACATAACTCATAAATTTAAAGGTTCCAATAAATGCACCATTTACTCCATGAAACTTAAAGAAGCTACCTCAGAAAAATCAAGATCAGCAGCATTTGTGCGACTACCCATAAGCTTTACTGCTTTTGCATAGTGTATATTATCTTGCACAATTTTTGCTAGTTCTGGAAAATGCCATCCATACCACTCCCGTACCCTCATTGCATATGTGTTCAGTTCTTTGTCAAGATCATCCAGTAGACCTATTGCCTGAATGATCATTGTGTCCACCTGGGGAACAAGATATAATAATTTATCAAAATCAAAGAAAAAAATAACATTAAGTATTGGAAGACATTGTGCTACAATACAACTGGTTAGAATGTGTCTGGACATATAAGAATTAAAAGATGGAGTTGTAATAAAAAACCAACTACCATATAATATGCTAGATGGATTCAATTACTGTTAAGTACAATAAAATTATCTAAAAGGAAGTTTATTAGATACAGGGGAAATGTTTTAAAATTTAAAAAAACTATGACAAGAAGCATACTGATAAATACTTTAAACAAGAAATTACCTTATCAGGGCTGAACTTTAGCTTAAATCTGGACAGGCTATGAGACAGACCCAAGCTCATTGGTGCCAAGTCTTGGACACCGAGACCAGTTATAAGTTCACTCAATTGGGATCGGACACCCCGCATTAGCTCCATAATACCATTATTGTGGACACATTCAATTTTCTAAATCAAGCAGAAAAAATTCATTAGTGGCATCATTCCTAGGATGCAGCATTATAATCAAGGCCTCATTCACAAAATTAATCTGAGATATAATATTTTTTAAATGATAGTTGAAGAATCCAGTTTTAAAGTCAAAAAGGAATTTACCAATTTCTCCTTTATCGCATTTCCAAGCTTTGAATCTGCTACTGCTAAGATTTCCCCCTCGCATTCGCGACGAAGAAACGTGCGAAGCCCCTTGCTGGGTTTACTATCAACTAGCAAAGTGGCAGCAGCTAAAGCTTCTGCTGTATTCTCAAATTTGCTAAAAGCCTTCAACTTGACAACCTAGACAAAATTGTAATGTCAGAAGTCAACTACATTAGTTTCCATGAAACTTAAACTAGCTTAGATATCATATAAATATCAATCTAAAAGATGCCAAGGAATATTGGTCTCGAAACACCTATATTGAATTTGTGAAAATAGTTAGAGAGGCACCTCAAGTTTGATATCTGCTAGTATCTTTTAGCCTTTAAGTAGGATGTATTTAAGATGTATGCTCATTTATTATGTTTCTATGTGCCTATTTAACAAAAATCTGACACTCAGAATATTTGAGACCAACGAGGCTGGGCTCCATCAGGCTTAGTGTGCTGAAGATAGGAAATGGGCTTTTGTTTAACAAACATAAATTAATTGAAAAGCGGACATGACAAGATAACTCTTAGAACAATATCATCTATCAGTATCCCAGCTGAGGTCAAACTGGAACATTACCAGCTATCTTTTTACTTAATCATTCCTCTTTGTTAATGAGTTCGAGAACAGAACGTGCTACCTTGAAGGCTTCAAGAAAAGTACAATAATAAAACCCTAACTTGAATTTACACCAGTCAGGCATGTCTTTATCAATTCATGCTCTGTGTGTACGAACATAATTCAAGTTAGATATCTGTTAGTATCTTTTATCCTTTAAGTAGGATGTAAGATGTATGCTCATTTATTAGGTTTATATGTGCCTATTTAACAAAAATCTCGACACTCAGAATATTTGAGACCAATGAGGCTGGGCTCCATCAGGCTTAGTGTACTGAAGATAGGAAATGGGCTTACATAAATTAATTGAAAAGCGGACATGACAAGATAACTCTTAGAACAATCTCATCATCAGTATCCCAGCTGAGATCAAACTGGAACATAACCAGCTATCTTTTTACTTAACCATTCCTCTTTGTTAATGAGTTTGAGAACAGAATGTGCTATCTTGAAGGCTTCAGGAAAACTTCAATAATAAAACCCTAACTTGAATTTACCCCAGTCGGGTATGTCCTTGTCAATTTATGCTGTGTGTGTGTAAGAACATAATTCCTATTCAATTACCCATGCTCACAAAGGTTCTAAAATGTCTATAATGAAGGCCTGATCAATGTTATCGAAAGGGTATTTGAAATTTATTTATATTTAAATCTTCCCTATTTTTTTAAAAGCCATACCCTGCCATCCCTCAAAAAAAATTGCCTTTAAAAAGCCCATTCCAAAAACATGTTCCCCATTCCCTGTAGTCCCTATCCTGAAAACTTGGGGGAGCATAGGAAAAATTCAAAAAATTCAAGGAATTGTCAATCAACTTAGGAGATGGCGTCACTGTCAAATGTTTTTCCCTTCCTAATCAAACCCAAATAATTTGGAATGCTTAAATGGTGAAAAAAGCTGACCTTCCGAGCAGATTCTGTTGTCTGAAATTCCTTCCATAAGTCCTGGGCCAACAAATAGAAAGTTATTAAAGCATACAATATATAGATAATATCAAGGCTCAAAGAGCCATAGACATCAAGATTTACCAAATTCAACAAGATTTACCAAATTCAACAAGAATGATCTCATTTCACTTTAAGATCAAGATATGATGCAAATGTGAATGAAAAATGGACCTTTCTAAGAATACAATGAATTACCATGACCTGGACAGTAATACAATATAAATAGAAAATGCCATACCTCTACTTGACCAAGCTTCCCTTCATCGAGTACTTTAAATAGAGCAAACCCTGCAGGGGTTTCAAACAGGACCAACATCTTTACAGTATCTATGCACAGCACTCCGTCTTTTCCTCTGAGAGATAAACTTCTTATGAAGGATTTTACTTCTTTATTAATAGCCTGGTATTGCAGCTCTGCTGTCAATTGATTGGAATGTCTACAGAAAATAAGACAAGGATCACTCAAAAAATGCATTATAAAAAATTTAAAAGCTGTGTGTACAAAATAGTAATATGCACAAGAAAACTAAGGAATCTAGCAGTCTGTAATTCTAGGAAATTCTATTCCATTCCATTTAGAAAGAGTGTATTTCTAGCACAAGGCTTGCCTACTCTCCTTTGTTTCTGAAATTCTAAGCAAACATTAAACAAACATCTTAGTGACTACAGTACTAAGGCACCCAACATCTGAAAATAATAGTCAAATGAACCAGAAGCATCTTCTAGGGTTGCCTCCTGTTTATTTTTGTATGCCCCCAATGCCACAGTATGTCACAGGCATGTCCCTGAAATAACAAAATGAACCCAGAACACCTAAAATGTACCCTGCATGTGCCAAAGACTTCCAAGAAGAACCCAGATCCATGTTATGCTAAGTAGCTGATCCTGATTCTGGTTCGGATTCGAGTTCGGGTTCGGGGATTCGGCAAAAAAAATTTTGGGCCGGATCCTAGTTGCGCGGGTATATATATAGACATTTTTGAAATATATATATATATATATATATATATATATTATTAATTTATATATGTATGTATATTCATAGATTCCATACATTTAACATGTCAATGCTCATTCATCATTAGTTCAAAACTTCAAACTTGAAACATATAATGATAATAATAAGAAGTTAGAAGCGTGATTCTCATATGACATAATGATAAAACGATAAATAATGATAAAAAATTAAAATAAAAGTCACTGTGGGCCCATTTTTGGACGCCCCAATTTTGGATTCCCCCAGATCCTTCTGGATTCCTGCGGATCCTCCCGGATTCCTCTTGGATTCCGCCAGGGTTCTGGAATGGAATCCGGATTCCATTCCAGAACCCTGGCGAGGAATCCACAGGGAATCCGGATTCCATTCCAGAACCCTGGCGGAATCCAAGAGGAATCCGGGCAGAACCAGGATCCGGATCGTACCAGAAGCAGGATCCAGGCCTCAACAGAGGAATCCGGTAACTTAGATGTTATGTCAAAGCAATCACAACAAAGACAAACAATGGCTAATATTGAACATTGTCATGAAATTATTGGAGAACATTGATTACGTTACTTAAGGGTGAACAGAAATATTACATGGAACTGTTATGTACAGAAAAACAAATACATTCATCCTCATAGTACAGAACAGCTACATCAAGATGGACTGGTAAATGGGTCACACTGGTATTCATCAATAACAATGATACATTTCCGGTGATGAGAATTCAGAATGATATCCCGTGGCCTCATCATAGTGAATAACCAAGTCAAGTCGTGTATAAAAGATGGTTAAGGTTTGCAGTATAATAAAACCATACATAGTCGGGCTTGCATAAAACATCTCTGTGCCTGTAAAGGTTGTTATAAAGATTTCTGAGAAGTTTCTGTTTAAGCTCAAGAAACCCCAACTTTTTGTTTATTATTTATTTCATGAAGGATTTCAAGACATATTCAAACTGTGCCTAAATATGAGAGCAACATTTCATTTCATTTTGAAGATGCAACGACCTACTCAAACAGTAGACATTTAGACACAATAAAGTGCGATGGTATTTAAGCAGAGATACAACAATGGACATCCCTAGCGCTAATACATATTAAAGCCATAAAGGAGAAAAATCATGCCACATTGTCATTAAGGCATCTAAAGAACATGGATAGGTAGAAACAAAGACAATATGTCATTCACTGATTTGTATTTAGTTTTTGAATATCAACAAAGGACCAAGAGTGAAAGCTTAACAGATAACAGCATTGATGAGGATAAGGAGGTCACTACCCTGAAGTGCAGCCCAGGAGTATATAACAAACAACAAAAGACACATTGGGTATTCAATGCTTATGATCTCATGTACAAGATTCAATGCAGGAAAAACAGTTGAGATTATGGAACTTATTGGTATCTTTCAATAGGTCACAAGCTTATATAGTTGGTGCCAGGGTTGTAAAATGAAAGAATGGTTTCAATGATCAAAGCGCACCATGTCTGTCATTGAATTACCAAATATACAGTAAACATCAATGAGAAAATCATGGTCATAAGAAATTACCAAGGAATGAGGAGTTACATCAGCATATCCTATGGTTATGGACCAACTTATGGTTTGTAAGAATCACAAGTTCCTGTTGGAAATATACAGTGCTATAAGGAAGTAACAATGATAAATGCTCAAAAAACCTCCAAGTATAGGACAGTTATCTTCAAGATGAGTGACATCAATAGCAAGCATAAACATAACTATAAACATAACTATAATGCTGTCTACACATGAAAGATAATCACAAGGCATGTAATTAAAAGAGACCCGTGTCTGGGAGAATCCAATGTTGAACACAATAACTAATGGTGATGATCAAAAGGACACCACAAGTATTACTATGATTTGTAACAGCAATCAGAAAAAGGCCACATAAGGATCTAAACAACATGGTCATGAAGAGAAAAAGCTTTATAATTGAAGGATACAACTAAAGAATAATGTAAAACTTGCAGCAAAGATCAAAGAATAGAGGTTGCAAAATGATTGTTTCAAATGCCCAAGATCACTCACAATGAAAAAAGCAGCAAACAATAATGGTAGATTTGATGTCACAAACAAAGAACAGTCACAGTCATTAAAGTGGTCATCATATGGAAGAACAACTGTTTTAACAATGGACAAAGATTTCATTAATGGGAAAATAAAAAAAAATCACTGCTACATAGGTGCAAGTTCAGGCACACAGATTTAAAGTGAGCAGAAGCAATTTTGTGTTAAGGACAGAACACCAAAATCCATCCAGAAGGTACTATGTTAATACAACAGCAATAGAGGGCCACTGTTCACAATTTCCAGATAATAACAGAAGGCTAGAAATGGAGCTTTGAAAAATCACAACCATGTCCTAGTTTGAACAGCCAATAGATCACAGACCCTGTCCAAAAGTTCAGATTTTTAATCATGAATAGCAGATTTTTCCGAATGAGCAGCAAAGCAATTGTCAGATAGAAGCTGTGAAGTGGACAAAGAAAATGCAGTCATCTTTTACAAATGATCATGGACGGAGATGCAAATTTTGTTCTGATTTTTGAGTTGCATCACAAGGAATAAAAGGGAAGAAAGTCTAAGGAAATCCTAGCGTTGGGAGAATCAAAACATTGAGAAATCCAGAGGAGACCCATGGTCTAAATCCCTCACAATATATGGTATCTATTTCAGTCACAGTCATCGGAGCTCCAAAAGGATCCTCAAATAGTTCAAAAACATAAAACCACGAGTATAAAAAACAAATAACCCTCGAAAGATTATTTTTACAAAGAGAATGGAGATGTACAAACCGCGGCCTACATGGTTTCAAACCCCTGTTCCAACAGTTGACACCGAAATATACAGAGGGTTGAAGTCACGATTATCAATAAGAATTGAGACCTTTGGAAATTTTTCAAAAGGTAAAATATATTGCAGGAGTTTTCATCATATATGGAGCAAATGTATGAGCAGAATTGCACATGTGGGCCACCAGAGAGAAAGCTATGAACTGATCTTCAATAGCAATTACGAACAGAGTTCTAAAGCACAAAGCAGATTCAAGAACGGAGAAAGGTACAAAAGTTTCAAAGATTCATTGTTATCATAGAGAGCCGCAGTCCATATGCTATATAGAGGAAACCAGAAAAAGGAAATGGAGTTTGAGCTATTCTTGGCGAGTCTGTTCACATATAAAGTTGCAGAAGGGAATTGTAAAGTCCAAAGAGATCTCCAAGTTTTTCCAAACCCTAGCTTTTGGGTCAGCGACCAGAGAAAGAAACGGAGAAAGTACAAAAGGGTGAAATGAAAAAGTGTTTTGCAAATTAGGGTTTTGGAATTTGGCATCCTCTGATTCTGCATTTCTATGAAGGAAAGCGAAAATAACTATGAAATTAAGGACGATAGAGTAAAAGGTACATAACAGGTGAAGGGTGCCGAACTTGATACGCAAAAGAGCAAAAAAGAATGCGTAAGAGAGTTTACACAGGGTTTTAACAATAAACATCTTTCTAAAACCCTAAGACCCCCTCTTATATCTTGCTAGCCGAACAAATTACCTTGTAATAAATTTTTCTAAGAGGAAAAAAATGTATACCTAGCACTTCACATGTTTTACCGTACTGTCTACAATGAAAGGATTAGGGGAAAGGAATTGGCTATGGCTAACGACGCGCGACGGGTTTTGGCATTTGGCATCCTCTGATTCTGCATTACTATGAAGGAAAGCGAAAATAACTATGAAGTTAAAGAATAGAGTAAAAGGTACATACCAGTTGAAGGGTGCCGAACTTGATACGCAAAATAGCAAAAAAAAAAAATGCGTAAGAGAGTTTGCACAGGGTTTTAAAATAAACATCTTTGTAAAACCCTAAGACCCCCTCTTATCTTGCTACCCGAACAAATTCTTTCGTAATAAATATTTGTAAGATGAAAAAAATTCAAACCTAGCACTTCACATGTTTGCTCTAGGGAAAGGACCCAATAGCCGGCCAGGGTAATTTCGTGCACCTAGAACTCCTAAACCGTAAAGCGGATTTCCTTGATTTTTTCGGTGTGTCTCCGGAGGTGAATCGACAGCTTAAAGATAAGGTTTCGGCTTTTGGGTGTTCGTCGATCTCTTTGTAGAGATCGTCGAGCGCAAAGTGGTCAAAAAGTGTCATTTCAAAAGTGGCGCCCAGTACCTGCCCCCAAACCCCCCCAATATGCGACAATAAAATATTCAAAACATAACGGGTTTAGACCCAATAATCGATCACTATTGCACCCATGACCAATATGTTTTTGACATTGATCCGTTTAGGAATGATTATAAAATAATCACTCTAACACTTTAATTGTTTGTGTGAACATGTTATTCTAACCTGTCGATGACCCCATTTAATCACCCTAACACTTGAATTGTTTGTGCGAGAATGTTATTCTAACATGTCGATGACCCCTTTTAATCACCCTAACACTTGAATTGTTTGTGTCAACATGTTATTATAACCTAACGATGACCCATAACAAATCACATTGACACCACTAATATCCAAGCGGTGCCACGTAACCGGCATTGGGTTACCCATTAACTGCGCATTGAATACCCTAAAACCGTGCGGAGTCTTTTTCTTTATTGCCATTTTGTCGCCTTCCATTCTCTTCGCGCCTCCTGTCGGCTCACGACAGTCATCTCTGCTTGTCTTCTCTGCTTCAGGTGATGCTCCAATCTCAAGTAACAATCATTTCACTAGTTGCTTATTGTTCAATGCGTGTGCATAACTGGTTTTCATGCAATTATTGCAAAATATGTGACAAAATTAGGGAACATTGTCGATTTAATCATGAAAAGATGTTATATTTCTTTGTAATCAAGTGTATTTGTATTTTGAATGTAATGGCTGACTTATTTGTAGGACTTAATCATTTATCTGTCAAAAATTTTGAGTTTATTCATTTCTGGGTGTCGAGGGTTTCTGTCTTTTCTCTTATAATGTGTGTGCATAACTTGTTTTCATGATTTCCTTGCGATGCATAACTTGTTTTCCAGAGCTCCTTGCGGTGATTTCCGTAGTTCATTAGAGGCTTATGAATGCTACATTATCCACTGTAATTATTGCAATATATGTGACAGAAATAGGAAACATTGTCATTTTAATCATATGTATATATATACATACACGTAAGGAACATTGTTGTTTTAGGGTTATTTTTGTTTAATACAGTATATTTGTAGTATGAATTATTTTGTTTTTTTTAATTTCTAGGGCTTAATCATTTCTCTGTTAAATATTTCGACTATAATCATTTCTGGGTGTCGAGGGTTTTTGTTAATTATTGGAATATATGTGACAGAAATAGGGAACATTGTCTTTTTAATCATGAGAAGATGTTGTATTTCTTTATAACACTGTATTTGTAGTTTGAATCATTTGGCTGACTTATTTATAGGGCTTATTCATTTCTCTGTTGAATATTTCAAGTATTATCATTTCTGGCTATCAAGGGTTTATGTCTGTTCTCTTCTAATGCGTGTGCATAACTTGTTTTCATGATTTCATTGCAATGCATCACTTGTTTTCATAATTTCCTTGCGGCGATTTCCGTAGTACATTAGAGGCTTATGAATGCTACATTATCCACTGTAATTATTGCAATATATGTGACAAAAATAGGTAACATTGTCGTTTTAATCATAT
>MU223404.1:1027217-1041378 GCA_018584345.1 Thuja plicata
CTTGTTTTTCATGATTTCCTTGCGGTGCACAACTTGTTTTCATGAATGTTTATGGGTGATTATAAAATTCTCACTCTACCACTTTAATTGTTTGTGTCAACATGTTATTATAACTTGTCGATGACCCTATTTACCCTCAAATGACCCACAACGAATCACATTGACACCACTGCTATCCAAGCACTATCACGTAACCGACGTTGGGTTACCCATTCAGTGCCCATCGATAACTTTTTTTTTCTCTCTGCATCTCTTCTCTGTTTCATGTGATGTTGCAATCACAAGTAATAAGTAACCATAGAACCACGTATACTACGAATAAGTAGTCATACTGCCATATTGGTATCATTGAACTGTTTGATGCACATAATTGGAAAAAATGCATTTTCCTTCATTTTATCTATTGAACATTGACTGTATGCATTTTTGTTTTAGGTCTTCTCAATGGATATAACATTTGGTATTGAATGTTGTCATTTGGAGTCCTTGGAGGAATAGTGCTCCAGATTATTTAACCTACGAGATGATGACATCAAACATGCTATTCTCTACCTTGTGAAACATAATACTGTTGGTTTGCATGTACACGATGGGGTCATCTATAAACTAGTATTTTCTACTCTCCTTGAAGTTACCGATCGGTTTGAATGTGTCTTAAAGGTGGTTAAGCATGTGGTTGTCTCCCGCAATTTCGGAAAAGTTGCGCAGGGGATTCAGATGAACAATCCAAACATGATCTCTAGCAGGCTTGGCTCTATTTTTGGTAATAGAGCTAGCTTTGAAAATAAAATGGTTGACGCGTGAGAGATGTTCAAGTTGTCATGCACTAATGATAACTACGCTTCTATGAGTATCTTCCATGGTTGCAATGAAGATTTTTTTACTGATGATGATAAGAATGTAATGATGGACTACTTCTTTGGAGTAGCCATTTTAGTCAATAAACTAGGTCATCTTTAGATCAATTCCTCAAACATATTTATTCCATCCTTCACTTTTTTGGCAATGACCTTTTAACCATATCTGGGGCAGTTGTATTTGAATGCAAAATGATCTGCTTTAATGAAACTGTGCACACATGGCCTCAACATTTGAATATAACCTTTTAATCTTATGTGGGGCAGGTGTATTTGAATGTAAAATGATCAGCTTTAATGTAATTGTGCACACATGGCCACAACATTTGAATGTAACCTTTTAATAATGATAAGATGTTCTATTTCTTTTTCATACACATATGTGTGTGTATATATTTATATATGTGTGTGTGTGTGTGTATATATATACATATAAACATGTATGTGTGTACATATATATATATATATATACATACATACATATATATATACATATATATATATATGTATGTATGTACATATATACATATATGTGTGTGTGTGTGTATGTATGTATGTATGTATGTATGTAAATACATACATACATACATACATATATATATGTGTGTGTGTGTGTATTATTGCCTCTTCTCTGCTTCATGTGATGCTCCAATCACAAGTAACAATGATTTCACGAGTTTCTTATTGTTCAATGCGTGTGCATAACTAGTTTTCACGATAGCAATATCCTAGCCCAATAACTATCCACAGGGAACCATAGAACCATGTATAATGTGAATAAGTAGTCATGCAGTCATATTGGTATCATTGAACTGTTTGACGCACATAATTGGACTATGTGCATTTTCCTTCATTTCATCTTTTGGACATTGACTGTATGCATTTCTTTTATATCCATCTCCCACTCTAAACAAAAGTTGTTATTGTATTCCCTTGCACTTCATACTTGTATGTACATACAAGTCTTATTGTTATATGTGACAGAAATATGGAACATTGCCGATGCATGCATTTCTGTTATATCCATCTCCCGCTCTAAACAATAATTATTATTGTATTCCCTTGCACTTCACACTTGCATGTACATACAAGTATTATTGTTATATGTGACAAAAATAGGGAACATTTTTGATGTATGCATTTTTGTTATATCCATCTCCCACTCTAAAAAACAATTGTTATTGTATTCCCTTGCACTTCATACTTGCATGTACATACAAGTCTTATTGTTATATGTGGCAGAAATAGGGAACATTGTCGATGTATGCATTTCTGTTATATCTATCTCCCACTCTAAAAAATAATTGTTATTGTATTCCCTTGCACTTCATACTTGCATGTACATACAAGTCTTATTATTATATGTGACAGAAATAGGGAACATTGTCGATGTGTGCATTTCTGTTATATCCATATCCCACTCTAAACAACAATTGTTATTGTATTCCCTTGCACTTCATACTTGCATGTACATACAAGACTTATTGTTATATGTGACAGAAATAGGGAACATTGTCGGTGTATGGATTTATGTTATATCCATCTCCCACTCTAAACAAAAGTTGTTATTGTATTCCCTTGCACTTCATACTTGCATGTACATACAAGTCTTATTGTTATATGTGACAGAAATAGCGAACATTGTCGATGTATGCATTTCTGTTATATCCATCTCCCACTCCAAACAATAATTGTTATTGTATTCCCTTGCACTTCATACTTGCATGTACATATAAGTCTTAATGTTATATGTGACAGAAATAGAAAACATTGTCGGTGTATGTATGTATGTATTAATAGTGGATAATGTAGCATTCATGATCCTATAGTGAACTATGATCCTATACTTCAATTTAAAAATGCAAGTTCCTATATTCAAATATGTACTTATTCAATCCATTGTATGAATGCAAATGCTTGTGCTTTTATGCATGAAATGAATGATGCATTCCCACCACTATTTGAATTCCAAATACAACAACCACAAATTAAATGACCAATTTCATATAATTGTGAGGAAGTGTATGTAATTCTTACTTCTATTGACAACCTTCATTGATGCTCTCTTCTTATAGTTGTTGTATTGTATGTTGCTATATTCACGCCTTCCACTCATCAATAGCGACATAGGTGTTGGAAGGTCCAATTGTGTGTCACATATTTGGAGGTGCAAGCAAACACATTGTTGGCCCTTCAAACACCATATGTTCTTCTTGTAATTCTGCGACATATTTTGCACTAATTTCACAATGTTCCCTATTTTGGTGACATTTGTTGCACTAATTTCACAATGTGTATATATATATTGCAATAATTTTACAAATTTCAGTATATGTGATGTTTGATGCTATGTTCTACATGCATTAATTGAATGATAAATTCTGTTAATAAGTTACTTCAACCAGTTTTTACAATTTTTTGCAGGTCTGCTACTAGGAGAAGACTTGTCCAACATCGGGTGATGGATGAAGGTCACGTGGTAGAGTTTGAGAACACTCTCACTTAATTGTTATTAAAATGTGTTTATCAACACATCAATTTTAATCAGGAACATTTAATTTTACAACATTATATAGTTTTCTTTCCTGTTATTATATACATGTATTATTAATTTGACCTTTCCACGTATCCTTGGTTGACAGGTGAAGAGCTAGAACATCGAAATGACTGCAAATAGGTAAAGTATTTTTTGACTTTACTAAGGCTATGAAACCATTGGGTGCTTGTTTTCTTTTCTTTTTTTTTATTGTTGATTGCTTTTTCTTTTTCACATTTATTCATTGTTGATTGCTTTTTCTTTTTCATTTAAAGTCTCATTACTTAATTTAGTTTCATGTTAAAACTTACACTCATTTTAGTAATTCAATTACTTAATAATATTGTTTCATGTTGTAGTTTATCATTGTCTTTTGCTGAATTACTAGGTTCATTATAGTAATTGAATTGGTAGTTGCCAACATAATTGAATGTATGCATTATGAAGTCGTGTTCATTAGATTATTTAGATTCATGTTATACTTAGACATTAGACTCTATTTGAAGGTTCTGAATATAATTTAGTTTCATGTTAAAATTTAGGGTACTTGTTGTAGTTTATCATTTAGTTTCATGTTGTAGTTTATCATTGTCTTGTGCTGAATTGGTACGTTCATTACAGTAATTGAATTGGTGGTCATGTTGTCATATGTATTGGTACGTTTTACATATGACAACATGACTACTTATTCAAAGTATTGTTCAATGCGTTCGCACAACTAGTTTATCATTTTCTTGGGTTGTAATGTATACAGTGAATAAGTAGTCATGCATTCAATAGACAACAATGATTGTATGCATTACACATTGCACATTTCATTCCACTGAACATTGACTGTATGTATTTCTATTTGTCATTCACTGGTGCAAAAGATTAAACCTAGAACTTTTCTAAAATTTACATTCGATATCAGACCCCCAACAATGGTTGCCACACCCATTGTACTTGATTGCATTTAAATCTAGTAGAGGCACAAGGCAGCCACATAAAAAATGAGCTCCATTAGTTATCCATAAAACCTAGAAAAGGAATAGGACTATTGCTTTGAGTTGCAACACTCTCTCCACTGCTAGGAGTTGTTGTATGATTCAGTGTGTTTTTAATTACATTAACTAGTTGGGCTAGTATTGCATTGCTCTGGTCACCATTGGTTGACCCATGTGAGGAGCATTGAGGGGATTGCAATGCATATGCGTTAATGGCTGCTAACGTCGGGGCTAGTGCATTGTACATTTCAAGAAGTATAGGGTGTTGAGATGGAAGAGGTGTACTGGGAGTGCTAATTGTGACTGGTTGAGGTGTAAGGACTGTATCTTCAGCAGAAGCACTGACAGTAATGGTTGTGCATTAGGTAGATGTATTTCCCTTGTTGGCTTTACATCTTTTAGGTGTGTTTTGGTTCTCTTCTCTTGCTTTCCTCAACTCTTCCTTTCGATGTGCCTTGTCCTCTGCCCTTTTTGCTTTCTCTGCAGCGTCTCTCAATCTATGTTGAACTCTCTCTGCCCTCAGAATTTTAGTTGATGTTGCATTTGCCTCTCTTTCTTCTTTTCTTTCCCTTATCCGATCCTTCTTTTGTTGTGTGTTCTCCTCCATTCACTTCTTAATCCGTTCTTGCTCTTCCATTTGTACAACGTAGTCATTAGATGTGAGTACCTATGACTTTCTACTTAGACAAAGCACCCCTGAGCATGCACCATGTGTACTTTGTTGCATCCTTTGCACTGGTAAAATGAGGAATCTGCTAGCAATGTTGTTTGGTATATCAGTGTTTGAGGGATATGTTGTACATGGCACAAAGTCAGTGTCACCATCATGGTCACTTGCTTCTAGTACATCCTCATAGTTTTGAGTATCCAACTCATCCCAATTTGTTCCATTTGTGTAGTGAATCACGTCTACCAGGTCAACACAGGGTGGTGATGGCAATGAGAGGGAAACATCCTCCTGAACACAGTTAATTGGTTGACCAATATTAGTGGATGTCTTATGTAACCAATAAGGTACTGTAGCTAGAGATGGTAAGCTGAACCCTTGTGCAACAATCTCTCCGCCATTTTTGGTTTGCTTCTCATGGGTCATTGGGTGCTCTTGGTTGGTTGGGTGCGCTTGGGCAGCTACATTTGGTGGTGCCCTTTGATTGTCCTCATTGTACCATGCAACAAAATTATCTATTTGGTCTTCACCGTAGCCATTTAATTGCATAAATGCCTGAACTGTGATTGCCTCTACATCCACATCTATTGTGGCTTCATGGTGTTCCTGATCTGAATATGTTGCAGCCTCATCCTCCTTTATAAAAAAACCCTCACTTGGCCTCATATCATGAACCAACGCATCCCTGTTCAAAGGCTATATGCCTGTCCTGCGAAACCCACTCATTATATTGGCGGGAGTCAATGCCAGCTTGAATGCTTTGCTGGCCAGAGTTGCCAACTCTTCGCGACCAATTTCTAATTGAGGGTTATTGACCAACCACAGGTTCCTATGTTGTTTGAATTATGTTTTGAAAGGTGAAAACACACTCACATCCAACGGTTGACACCTATGGATGGTAGGTGCAGGAAGTGTGAGGAGGTCTATTCCAAGACGTCTTGCTTGCTCAATAGTATTATACACCACATGACTGTCGTGACCATCAAATATAAGAAGTGCCATGTTTGAGGGGGACACTCCACCAGGGATGTTTCTTGCAAAGTGTTCCAACCAATTCAGAAATAGTTCCTTTGTCATCCATGCGTATTCCTATATTGCCATGCACGCCCCTGACTCGCAATTGACAATGTAATTTTTAATATGCCTCTTTGCTTTGAACAGGTAATATCTGAGTATGCTCAATCTAGTAGTGCTCACACAAGAAAGGACAGTGATCCACTCCCTACTTTTTGAGATTAGTCATGGGACATATCTTGATCCTGTACGTTCAATTACTCGCATACCACAGTTCCTTCCAGCTTGCACACCTGTTTTATTGCAGTTCCAAATTCTGCTAGACCCCTAACTGTTAAGGTTGTATACACATTCCAAGTTGTCATAGAAACATGCTACGACACTAGGGAAAACCATTATAGCCCTGTCTGTATCGAGACTTTCTACTGTTCTAATTGACAAGTCCTTATGCCGGCATCTAAAACCGTGCCACCAAGATCTGCCCGACATTCCGTCCGTGAAAGGGGTAACCCTTCCTGTAGTAATTTGTGCAACAGTTGATTGAAATTGCCTACCTTCCAGCCCTTTCCCCATATATTCCATGGACTTGCACCATTCCACAACTTCTTCCTCCTCTTCAACAGTGAGGACTATTTTTGGGCCCTTACACTTGGTAATTGTTGTTCCCATTAGCCATGCCCACAAGCTGGAAGCAGGTATGTGCCACTTCTTTGTTACACCCCTGATTTAAATCTCATCATTTTCTATGCTTGCAACAACATCCTCCATGCTCTCTTGTGTCCACTTTGATAATGGAGGTGGATGGTCAACGTTACTTTTGTTGGCCTCCACTCCACTACCTGTTGTTGCATCCACATGTACATTGGCAGTAGGAACATCAACAGATTCTTGATGTACTTCCACTTGTTCTGTGAAGTGCACACCTAGAGTAACTCTTATAGTTCTTCCACCCCTCTTAACTATCCTTGTGAACCGCTTTCTTGCAATGCAATCTACAACAGAATCTTGTTGTGAAACAGATTCTTGATTTGCATCCACTTGTTTTGTTAACTGGACACCTGGAGCAACTGAATCGATCGTGCTACCACTGATCACTGTCCTTGACTTTTGCTTTCTTGACATGCTTGTTTGTTGTGAAACCAATGACAATGTACTCAGGCTTACTTATTCAAAACAAGGAGAACATGTTATGATCATATTTTATTTGCAAAATTTACTGAATGTAAGTGTACACTAACATATATATGTATATGTTGTATGTGTGCACATGAATACAAAAATATGCACAGGTAAGTGTATATGTATGTATGTTAGTGTGCATGTACATGAAAGTATGAAGTGCAAATGAATACTGTAACATTTTTTCTTTAAAATGGGAGATGGATATAACAAAAATGCATACTATGGTGTCTTTAAAAAGACTTGAAAACATTATCCAATTATGCACACGCATTGAACAATAACCAACTTGTGAAATCATTGTTACTTGCGATTGCAACATCATATGAAGCAGAGAAGAGGCAATAATACAACATCTTCTCATGATTAAATTGACAATGTTCCCTATTTCTATCACATATATTGCAAAAAAACAACATATTCTCATGCTTAACTTGACAATGTTCCCTATTTCTGTCACATATATTGCAATAATATAACATATTCTCATGATTAAATCAATAATGTTCCCTATTTCTGTCACATATAGAAATAATACTTGTATGTACATGCAAGTATGAAGTGCATGAGAATACAATTACAAATTTTGTTTAAAATGGGAGACGGATATAACAGAAATGCATAAAGTCAATGTTCAATAGATGAAATGAAGGAAAATGCATACAGTCCAATTATGTGTGTCAAACAGTTCAATGATACCAATATGACAGCATGACTACTTATTCATAGTATACATAGTTCTATGGTTACTTATTACTAGTGATTGGAGCATCACATGAAGTAGAGAAGAGGCGCGGAGAGAAAATAAGGTGGCAAAATGGCACAGTTTAAGGGTTATCGATGGGCATTGAATGGGTAACCCAACGACGGTTACGTGACACCACTTGGATAGCAGTGGTTTCAATGTGATTTTTTGTGGGTCATTGGTAGGTTATAATAACATGTCAGACACAAACAGTTCAAGTGTTAGAGTGATTAAATGGGGTCATCGACATGTTATAATAACATGTTGACACAAACAATTAAAGTGCGACAAACACTATAGTCATCTCTAAATGGACCAATGTGAAAAACATGTGTGTGTGTGTGTGTGCGCGCGTGCGCGCGCATTAGAAGATAATAGACATAAACCCTCTAACACTCAGAAATGATAATACTCAAAATATTTAACAGAGAAATGATTAAACCCTACAAATAAGTCAGCCAAACAATTCAAACTACAAATACACTATATTAAACAGAAATACAACATCTTCTCATGATTAAAACGACAATGTTCTTCATAGTTCATTACATGTGTGTGTGTGTGTGTGTGTGTGTGCGCGTGTGCGTGTGTGCGTGTGTGTGTGTGTGTGTGTATGTATGTATGTATGTGTGTGTGTATATGTATATGCATGTGTGTGTGTGTACACACACACACCCACACACATACATATATGTATACACACACACACATATATACATATGATTAAATCGACAATGTTCCTTATTTTTGTCACATATATTACAATAATTGCAGTGGGTAATGTTGCATTCATAAGCCTCTAATGAACTACGAAAATCATGAAAACAAGTTATGCACACGCATTAGAAGAGAACAGACACAAACCCTCTAACCCTCTGACACCCAGAAATGATTATACTCGAAATATTTAACAGAGAATTGATTAAGCCCTAGAAATAAGTCAGCCAAATGATTCAAACTACAAATACACTGTATTAAAAAGAAATACAACATCTTATCATGATTAAATCGACAATGTTCACCATAATTCATTACATGACTATGAATGTTAATTCATAAGCTTATAATGAACATTCATAAGCCTATAGTGAACAATGTTGTGAAGCCTTATAAAAAACATTGCAAAGCATGTGTAGAAGCTTGAAACAGACAAACAATAAAATAGTTAAAAGAAGAGAGCAGAGAATAATTTATAAAAATATGAAATATTTGGTACCAACCTTAAATTGGAAAGAGCAGAGAATAAAACAACTCTGAGTGCAGAGAATAATGCAGCTCTCAAACAGAGAATGTTGAATTACGTGCACTTCCTCACTCTTATACAAAATTGGTCATTTAATTTGTGGTTGGTGTATTTGAAATTCAAATAGTGGTGGGAATACATCACTCATTTCATGTATAAAAGCACAAGCATTTGCATTCATACGGTGGATGGAAGAAGTACATATTTGAATATTAATTTGCTTTTTTAAATTCGAGTGGAAATTTGATTGACAAGTTGCATTTATAATTTGGTATTTCATTATGTGGATTGAAGAATTGCATAATTTGAATAATAAGTTACAGTATTATATTCTTGTACAAATTTAAATTATTATTTGCATTTATAAATTTTGTATTTCATTTGGCGGATTGAATAAGTGCATAATTTGAATAATAATATTCTTTTTTATACTCTTGGAGAAATTTGGTTTTTTTAATTTGGTATTTCATTTCATGGATTGAGAAGTACAAATTTAAATAATAATTTACATTTTCTAATTGAAGTAGAAATTAGAATTAGAATTTTCATTTTTTAAATTTATTTTCATTCTTTATTTGTGCTCTATTGGTGAGCCTTACACCATTTGTTGTCTACGCAGGTACAAATTGTTGCTCGATTAATTGCTTGAAGATGTCATACTTGCTTGGGTGAATGTGCAGATGAGAGCCATATAAAAACAATGTAGCATGTATTTAAAGTGTTTGTGCACCAATAGCTATGCATGTATGTAATTTATTCAAACTAGTATGCACCAATATCCATGCATGTATGTAGTCGATTGCAGATGTTATGCACCAATAGTCGTGCATGTATGTACACAAATAGAACATGATGTGCACTTTATTATGATATATTGATATTGTAAGACCAATCCATTGTTTTTGTAAATGTAAGCAAACATGTTTCAATGTTAATAATGATGTAACCTTTTTGGTGCAAGTTGATGTGTAATAGAAAGAAAATTGTACCAATAACCATGCACTGGTAGTGTTTAGTTAATAGTGTTGTGGTGCATGACTATTGGGCGTGTTACTAACACTTACTGGGTTTTTTCGTGTGTAGGAAATGACCATTTTGAAGTTGGTTATTGGTGGGTCTCTATGAAAAATCCCTATCACGGTTATTGGGTCACTATCACAACTATTAGGGGGTATATCAGTTATTGGGTCATTTCCCCTAGCTAACTTGTGGAGTTATATCTTCTAAATGGTATAAAATATTTGAACGATTTTTTTGTTGTCTTTATATGCGACTAACCTACTTAAAGCTAAGGTTTTGGCTTCTAGGTATTAATGATGCATGTTGTAGGAGATGTTATGTGTGAAAGGGTCAAAAGTGGTCATTTCAAAGTGTCCATTGATACATGACCCCCATTGCGCCAATAACCATTCACTCAAAATCACCAATACTTGTGGATAAATTTCCTAGTAGTGGCGCACAAATGTTCTAGTAGAGGTTCACAAATCTCCAGTAGTGGTGCACAAATGGGCCAATCATGAATAAAAAAAGCTAAAAAATAAACAAACAAAATGATCAACTATTGGTATATGTGAAATTATTTAAGTCAACGGGTATTCAGTATTCAGTATGATGATAAGTGAGAAGTTATTGAAGCCCAAGCCACTATTGGTACCTTTCCCCTAGTGTATAACATGTTTTTATAAAATTTGGCAATTCTTTAAACTAGCAATTGGACCTTAGGTTGCGATGGGTGTGCTATAGAGACATTGAAAGTCAATTAGGGAAAAAAATGATCTTTTCATATATTTGTGCAAGTAAAAAGGTCAGTTGGCAGACTATTTAGTCAATGATGTTTGCTCCCTTACCATAAACCTTAACAGTAAACCTTATCACAAATATTAAATCATAATCCTAACCATAATCCTAATTGTAAACAAGATCATAACCCAAAATCTAAACGCAACCCTAACCCTAAGCATGACATAAACCTAAACCATTATCCTAACCCTAACTGTAATAAAAACCCTATATTTAACCATAAAACTAACCATATTCCTAAATTTAACCTCAATCATAACTTGAACCCTAATCGAATCAAAATCCTAACCTTAACCATAGTACTAACCATTATGTAACCCCTTACCCTAACTATAATTGCAATTTTATCTATCTACACAACCCTAATCCAAACCCTAACCCTAATACAAGCATTAAACCACACTCCTAACAAGATCATAACCCAAATTATAAACCCAATCCTAACCCAAACCATCGTGTAAACCTAAACTCTTATCCTAACCCTAACCCTAAATATTAACCCTAATTAAAACTCTAACCCTAACCATTATTAAAACCATGATATAAACCTTAAACCTAACCATAATTGTTATCATAAACTTTGATCCTAACCCTAATGATAACACTAACAATGATGTAAACCTTAATTCTAACCATGATACTAACTATAATCCTAATATAAACCTTAACAATGATCTAAACCGTAACTCTAACCAGTTGCAGGACAATATTAAGGTTGAAGACCTTAATATTTTGGTCATTCATGGAGGTTGCACTAAGATAAGTAATAGTTCTGTCGTGTAAAATTGAAAATAATGTTGACGAAGACATTTTTGGAATGATCTTGAGGTTTTTGTATTAGATTTAGATACCCATCATTCATCTCCATATCAGATAATTTTTGTACAACAGAGTATTGTCAATGAAATGATTGTTAAAAATAACATTTGCCATGATCAAATTAATAATTTGGCCAAAAGTCCTCTATTTGTTGTTCACGAGATTGACAAGTTTGTACTAACAACATTGCCAAGCCATGATGAACAAAAACATGAGAATGAGGTTGACAAGATGTTAATCCATGAGCAAGAAAGTGTAGACAACAACCAGGAAGAATTTCAGAGATTTGATGTGGTTCAGATGGAGCGGGATTGTTGGTGTAGAGAACCCTACCATGATGCTAAGCACATTACAAACCCACCCAATGTCCTACTCAAGTAAGAACAAACTCCAACTCCTAAGTGAGATACAACTTCTCACATCAAATATCTTCCTTCAATTATTACCAACTGATTCAATCTTCTTGGATCCACCCCAAGATCCTATGACTAATCACCAAAGCATCTTAGTCACTCAATGCTTTCACAAGAACTATTAATGGTTATCCCACTCTCCGCAACCACTGGACTCCACATACCAACATCCCTCAACCTCTAATCACAAGTAAATATACATATTTCATGCTCCATTTATTTACATCTTCAACTCCACTGATTTCACCTGCCATTCCTAGCACCATGGCTTCTGTGAACTCATCCTATGAGCATTCATACAACCATTTATCCCTTCAAGGCACCTTCTTGACATCCACCAAACCTCTATTCCAAATCTGCAATTAGATTATTGTTGCCTTCATCTTTGTTGACACTAAACTAGCGTGTGACTGTCTCATCTCTCAAACTGACTTAAAATCCTCACTTGGCTCAACCCTTACCATGGATTTCCCTCTCACCAAACACCATTAGGACCTATTGCCTCACATTGGCAAATTGAAACATATCAACTTATTTTGACTTGAATTAGATCACATTGGCTCTATTAGCCTCAATTACATTGGTTTAGGACCTTAGAGGTCATTTCAATCTTCAAATGCTTAAGGTCATCCATGTGACCCCCTTGGTGTTCCTCCAAGCCCTAGCGCTCCTGCACCATACTCCCCAACTTTGAAATTTTTCCAAGTCTCTTGGAAACATCTACAAAACAAATCATTAGAAAACAAAAACATATTCCTCATTTTAAATTTAGGCTTGAAAATGTCTTCATTGTGCCATCTTATCTTGGCTTGTCCTCCCTTCACTTGGATCTTCCTTATTCCTTTCATCTTGACTTTAGGTTTTCCACTTCTTGGCAAATGGTACCCTGCTTGCTGCTGCTTACTGCCTTCCATTAGCATCACCATGCTCTTTGTTGCATACACCTTCAAAATATCATTTGTACCTTCCATAGGTACCCTGTTGCCTTATCCTCAATCTGCCACATCCCCATGCTGGGAGAAAACATCAATCCTTGAGCCTCTTCGTGGCCCACCCACTCAACCATAGTTTCCTTCTCTGAGAC
This sequence comes from Thuja plicata, assembly GCA_018584345.1. NCBI lineage: Eukaryota > Viridiplantae > Streptophyta > Pinopsida > Cupressales > Cupressaceae > Thuja > Thuja plicata. The sequence continues at coordinate 1,040,561 of MU223404.1, forward strand.
CAAATTAGACATTTTTAATTGAACTTCATCTTCTTTATAACATTCCTTTTGGCATCCCAATTCTTCATTCTATGTTAAGGCCACATCATTATCCTCCATACTCTCTGACATAGGGGTACCTTTTTTCTTTGTACCCTCCTCCTTACTCAAAGGACATAAAATCGTTCCAATCACTACTACCCCATCACATTCAAACCCCATCGGACTTGTATCCTTGTTGTCCTTACCAGCATCTATATTTTTTTCAACCCCTTAAACATTGGGTTCTTTGTCTCCTTATTGTTGCACTTTCAATGACTTCTATCTTGAGTCTCCACTCTTCTTCCCACTGCTCATTATCTCTCTTCATTTGCTCTCTTTCCTCTGCAAGTCTTTTCAATTTGAGCTTTGATTTCTGGGTTTTGATTGTGTGTATTTTTAAGCATCAACGTTTCGGATCACACTCCATGATCCATCATCAGGATGTAAGAGCAAAAAGGAATTGTAAAAATAAGTTGCAGACTTGGTTTCACTCAGGAGATAAAAAGGATGGTAGGGGTGAGAGAGGAGGCACATCAACCGAGGGGGAAGACAAGACAACCTGAAAACAAAAAAGACCACAACCAACAAAGAGAAATAATAATAATAATAATAATAAAATAATAATAACAATAAAAGTAATAATAATAATAGAGATAATAACAAGAATAATAATGATAATAATAACAATAAAATAATAATAATAATTATTATTATTATTATTATTATTATTATAATAAAGATAATAATAATAAAATAATAATAATAATAATAATAACTATTATTATTATTATTATTAT
>MU223404.1:1067104-1137911 GCA_018584345.1 Thuja plicata
GTGAATGAGTCAGGTGCCAAGGCGGTGAACTCTGCATCTACCTGGAGAATCCTGAACTGATCCATGGTGCCAAACAAAGTAGAGAACTTGTCCCACATATCCCTGGGTGTAGTCAGGCCATCCAGGTGGAACAACAACCCATCTGAAATATTCATAGCAATGAGACCCATTGCCTCATCCATCCGGTTTCTGTGCATAAGTGCCTCATAAGGCCTCTGAAGAACTGGCTGAACTGCATCCATGCAGGACCATAAACCTCGTGACATGAGGAGTCTGGTCATGTGTGGCTTCCATGTGTGATAGTTATGGGGTGTCAGCCGGGCCACAGAGGGGTCTGACATTAAGAGAAAAAAGACGGAAGTAGAAGGGTCTATTTCTGAAAGTAAATAATAGAAAGTAGAATGCACCCCCCCACAATGTATATATTCTATCCCCTAAGCACCACAAATAATCAATGACTAAAAGCACAGAAGAAAAATGAGAGAAAACCTGAGTTCCAGAAGCCGAACAGGAGCACAAACAAAGATACAAATTTGACTGCGAAAATCAGCAACCAAATGGAAAATTCAAGAAATGAGACCTGCACCAATGCGTCCGTCTCGGAAACACCTTTCTGACTATATTTCATTTTTCAAAAAACGATACCGTATGCCCAAGTTATGAGCAAAAAACCAACAGGAGGTCCAAACAAAGAGCTCCCTGGAAAAAACCAGACACGGCAAAAAAATTGACGGCCGTATGACCGTCACGGGCCCGTCGCTGACGTCACCATGATGTCATGCTGGAAAAAATGAGAGTTGCCAGAAAACTGGCCAGAAAAGTTGAAAACAGGCCAGAAATTTTTTTTCCGGCAGCTGACGTCGGCTGATGTCAGCCCTGTCAGCTGACGGTGGCGGGCGCGGCGGCCAGTGGGTGGCTCCGCTGCGGAGCACCGCCGGTGTGGCTGCGGCGGCCGGTGGGCGGCGTGCCGGTGGTAGGGCCGGGCCCGGGCCGGGCCGGGCCGGCTGAGGTGGCGGCGGGGTGGCGCGGTGGCGGCGCACCCTGTACTGCGTAGAAAAATGGCATTTTTAAATATTTTTTTGCCGTTTCCGCCTTGAAACACGTGTCGTACGGTCGTCGAAGGGCAAAATTTTTTCTCAGATGCTCTGGAGGCTAAGTAGGTCGTATTTTATGTGATTTCGACTCTCCCGAGCCTTCTAAACGCAATGGCGGAGTCCTTTTCTGCTCAATCTGATTTAGAAGATCGTGCCTCCTCCAAAGTGACAAAAAAAACTCTAGAAAACCCCAGAAAGAGAGGGCTTGATCCACAGCTCTCACCAAACTTGAACAAGCTGCAACAGCAAGGCTCTGATACCATGTAGAAACTAATGAAAGATCAGATTCACTCCAAGATCCAGCTGCATGCAAAAAACCTGTCACAAGAAATGAAGCGAAAGAAGGAAAAAGCAAACTCAGATTTTACTGAGAAGGTGAGAGCAAAAATATTATCTGAATTAATGAAAGACAAAAACAAAGTTTGACCTTATAAAGGTGAACGAAACCCTAAAAGGAAATACTAGGATGCGCATTATTAATTAGGAATTAATTAATAACGCACCTAAGAGAAGCATAAGCTAAAAGAGTAATAATACTCTAACACTCTCAGCTGGTCAAGGTCACCCGGACTCCCAAATTCTACATGACATCCAATATTTTGTGGGCACTAGCACAATAACGCACCATGACCTGGGGATTACTTACAGCTGGTGTGCTTAGAATTGGTGTAGGCCAGAATGCTCCATGGGATTATTTCCCACAGATCCAATGGGAGGCTAGTTTCCTCAGCTTCTACTGTGTGAATGATGCCTTCATTTACTACAACCTCCTCACACCTACTCAAGACGTCGGATACCGACTCTCCAAGGAAGCAATGAATCTGGTAAGCACTTATGGCCACTATTACATTCAATATCAACAACATACATACATTCAGGTGACTAGCTTCTCCGGGAAACCCTATTTATTACCCAAACATTATGGGAATAAAATAATTCTTTTAGAATACTGCAGGCAGATCTTGGAGCTACATGCCCTCTTCATGGTGAAGGTCACCAACGTCCCATTCCCAATCTCTTGTGAGAACTATTATTGTAGCTTGGTAGCAGCCAAAGAAGCCGACAATGAGCTTAAAAGTTTAGGGCTGGTAGAGTTCTATTTAGAGCGTAAGAATTTTGATCCGCTGGGCAAGATAGCGACGACACTTCCCCAGGCAACCCCTCCAGATGAGCTTCACATTGAAGATTTTTGGGAAGATTGCTAGGACAATTTTGAGGTATGAAAGTGGCATTTCGACTAGATGACACAGGGGATGATGAAACGACCAGAGCTTTGAAAGTTCCCAAAGGACTTCTCAGACACTGGGTCCACAGAGGACCCACAATATAAAGAAAAAGAAGTGGACAAAATGGCCCTCCCTCCAGTAAATTGGGATGTGCCAGAGGGTCTGACGATAAAGGACATTACCCACAATGTGATTGAGCACAGTCATGCATATTTTAAAAAGGTATGTCCGAAAAGTACACGCAAAGTTGGCCCAATTGTGCAGGGTTAAACTTCTGAGGCTGGAACCTCCTTGTAGGGAAAGGATAGAGGAAAGAGGAAAATGGGGACCCCGACTCAAGTCCCACCCGCAATTCCCATAGTGGAATAAATGCAACAAACTCTGCCAGCATCCCAACAAATGAAAGAAAAATTAATCACCCAGCTTGCTACCCTAGCTATTATGGCTGGACCTGTCCGCCCTTCCAATTCTCCTTCACTTGCAAAATTAATGGTCTGAGTAACAGGGACCAGAGCGGAGGAAGAGTGGGCAGCCATGTTAGATGTAGGGCCCTCATTGATAATAAGGCGAAAGAAGAAAAAAATCACTGATCCTGAGCCAAAGGTGGAGCCAGAGCTTGGGATGCCCAGCATCCCCAAAATACAGATTGTTTCCTCAGACTCCCTGAAGCTGGACAATCAGCCCGAAGATCCCCCGGAGAGCTCCCCTCCGCATAGTGACTTCGATGACATATTCAGGGCAGATGAACTTGTAAATTTACAAGGGGATATTAGGAAAGCGGCAGAGGAGATCACCGCCTAGGATGAAGTAGCAATCCCCATTGAAGGGGAGACCTCAAAGAAAGAGGCTGCCATAGAGCAGGAAACCTAGGTTGAAAAGGAAAAGGAGCCAGAATAGATAAACATCTCCAATATACCGGAGATACAGGTTCCAAAGACCAACATCACGGAGGAAAGGCAAGTGCAGAATGAGCAACCGGCATTCGCTGAGAGAACCAGACCTATAGGAGCAACCGTAATCTTAGCTGCCATGCTCTAGACGCCACCTCCTACCCCAAAGAAGGTAACATTCAATGAGGTAATCATAGCGGCCCAAATGCTTAATCTTGGCCCTATACCTCCACCACCTCCAGAAAACATTCCAACGGAGGGAGATATTCTGGCAAAAGAAGTCGAAGAAGAACATAAACAACAATAAGGTGAGGGGTAGAACCTCGGGAATACAGATTTTAAATCTGACGCTGCTAAGGATGTAGACACCAGGGCAGATAATACTAATGCCACTAAGGTGGATAATGCCTATGGACTAGAGGATACAAGAAAAGAGTCTGAAGAGACTCAGAACACCAAGGACGCACAACAAAACCCCGGAGAGGATTTACAGGATCTAGATTTGGCAGCAAGGCTACCCACGCCCCCACCACAATGGTTGGTGGATTCAAGAAAAAGGAAGGCCCTAGCACTGGCCAAGGCCCATCTCTCTTTGGCGGAGATGATGACGCAAAAACAGAATTCCCCCAAGGCAAAGAAGGCCCAGACAGTCCATACCATCTGGACTGGGCCGGGTGGAGATACAGTTGCAACACCTCCCCTAGAAGTAGATGCGACAATAACAAAAGCTGAAGATTATGCAATCATGGAGATATCTGTTGGGAAGAGGGGCAAGCAGGGCGAATTAAACTTGCTGAGGGAAGCAACCAAAGCGGTAGAAGCATGCCATGAGAAACAAACCCAGAAGCTTCAGGAAGAAAGAGAAAAGAACAAAAATCTTGTCAGGATTTTGACAGAGCTTGCGTGGCCCATCACTGCTATTCCTCTGGAAGCTTCCACATCCGGAGCACCACTTCTGCAGGGTGATATGGATGTGCTGAGAAGTATGAAGAAGAAGGATCAGGCCGTGGATGGGTGGATAGCTGAACAAATAGTGGCCATAAGGCAATTCTTATAGGCATCCCTCTTGGATCTTTACTCGGTTCACAATCTTTTGGGCTAGGCACACAATATCATCGCCCTGTGGGAACAAAATATAGAAAAATATGAAGTGTGATGAACGGGGCTAGAAGAGGTAATGAGATTTAGAGAAGTAGTCACAGAAGCAGGAATTTTGGTAGAGGAATAATTTGATTTCCTCCAGGCCTAGTACTCTAGACTTGGCCTCAAGATTGAGGTAAGCAAGCAACTGGTCACAACCCTGAAAGAGAAGGTCATGGCAGTTAAGTACCCGTTAAATTTATACAAGACATTCATTACAAGGGTTTCAAAAGTTGATCCCTTCACCACCGGAACATGCACCCCAAAGGACTATATCCTCAGTAAGTATGATGAGCTAATGGAGTCCCGGTATCAGTCTTCTAGGGACTTTGACGGAGCGAAGCTATCAAGAATATCCAAAATGATGCTCTAGGCTCATGACTCTGTTATTATAGTAGATGAATTTTGAGGAGCCGGGGATGTTGAAGAAAAGGTCAGAGTCATTCGCGACCGGTGGGGTAACATCAGAGACATTGATGAGGATGACATCTGCCAAATTTTGGAAGCATTCAAGAACAGTAAGGAGCAATAAGGTTCTCCAGATTCTGGAGATTTTCACCAGCAGGGTACATTTTGAAAATTCTTTATTCTTTGAGTGCAAGCTCCCGGATCCTAGAGCTTTGGATCCACAGTTTTGTATTCTTTTGGTGACCTGCGTCCAGGTTCCTTGGAGCTGACCGGTCATTATTAGGAAGTTAATAAGGGTGTCAGAAAGTAGGTGACCCCATCAAGGCACGTTAGCTCAAGGGGTGGTTCTGACAGGTGGTCTTCCCAAGGCATCGCTCTAGCATTAAAAAATTTGCACGTCGGAGACAGTGAGCCACTTTTACATTGATGAGGCATGTAGCCTCAAACCCTAGGGGATCAGATTTATTCTATTCTTCCTCTGGCTCTCTTCTCGAGGCTGATTCTTCCATACCTCTTTTCTTGTCTTATTCTTTTGACATGTCAAACCTCTATTCTTCTCGAGGTATTTGTAGCATGGTGCAGGTAGTACTGGCCACTGGGTATTGTATTTTATTGTTGAGTGTAAGGTTAGATTAGGTTAACTTTAGGGAAAACATGTGTATAAATAACAAGTCTGACCTCATTCCAGGGGTCGGCAAAATTGATGATTTTACAATCCATATACTATCAGCTTTCAACACTTTTATTTCTTGTAGTTGCAGAGCTCAATGCTCATTAGTTCTTAGTTGTACCTAGTAGATAGATGCTCTCTTGGAGCCTTTGATGTACACACCAGTGATGTTGGAAAACCATTAATGAAGAAGGAAGGATTCTTGCAATGTTGTTGTTGGTGTTCTGATCTCTAAGTTAATACTCTTTTGTGCTGTATGTTTCTGATGTCCCTTGCTCTAATGTTTTAAGTAGATTAATAACCTCCTTTTCCCCTTGCTATTGAATATGTATGAACTGATGGTTCTGTATGCATTTAGTATTTAGTATAGTTCATTAGAGCATGGTTGATATTTGAAATGTTTAGCATAACTATGAGTAGAATTAATACTCCTAACTTTGGTCCATCTTTTGAAGTTTATTTGGTAAACTAGTGCATGCTTGCAGGAAACCCCGACCTAACAAAATCCCTGGAGAAGACAAGCAAAGAAAAACTAACTATCCCCCCTAAAAAAATAGTCATGCTCCTAAGTTAGCTCCTGCATTGTCAAGACCCGACTCTCAGGTTCTTGGAGGCCTAGAGAATTTATTCCCCGGACAACCTTTATAGGCAAAGTTGGTTGGTACCCCGGTACCCGGTGACAACTTACTCTCTGTTGGTAGACCGGTCACAAAGTCCCATCAACAAAAACTTGTGCTAGAAGGAGGGCATGAGCTTGTCCCCTTCGAAGGATTTAGACTTTACACTGCCTGAGGGTTCCCCAAGCCATAGTTTTAGGAAACAAACCTTTAGTGGGATTGGATCATTTTCACCCGCATGATTCGAAAGAGTCCTTAGATCAACCCCCAATCCTGGAAGGTTTTTTGAACTCAAGCCTCCTGCTTGAAAGAAGAGGACCCAAAACACCAAACAACCAGCCAACCTTGTCTAGGGATTCACTACTCAGCAGGATACCCAACCTCCTCAGACAAACCCGAGGACTAGCTCTCAGTTTAGTCAAAATCAAATACCCCTAATGGCTACTTACTTCGGTAACACTGGGTCCCCGATGGGGCAATTTCCTATTTCTACCAATGATCTTCCTCCGCATTTGGAGAAGATTTTCCCCCGATATGAGCATTTAGGCTCACGAACCGCAGGAGAGCATCTGTAGGCAAACAAAGATGCCATGAACCAACACCGGATCCAACATCAAGACATTGTGACCCAAATTTTCCTTATGTCCTTGGGACAGAATGAGTTAAACTGGTACCTGAACTTGCCGGCCAACTCCATCAACAGTTGGCAGGATATGGAGGACGCTTTCCTGGTAGCCTTTCGCATACATGTGGACCCAACATGGTCCCACAACCAGTTTATCTCTATCAAGAAGGAACCGAATGAACCCCTTGCAACATTTAACCATTGGTTCCAACGAGCCTTGAAGCGATACACAGGTCCCTTCATCCCATCCATGGATGTAACCATCCAGACCTACCTGAATGCTATGGACCCCTTCGTTGGCACTCTCTTATGGAGAACCACCACCTCAAATGACCAGGATACTCTGGCGAAGGTTTACAACCTAGCCTTGGATTTATCTCACGGTTTGAACAAATCTCCTGACGGGATTGGGTAGAGCAGGCCTTTCAACATGATCCCCGACAAAACCTCTTACGCTAGGGGATATAACCCCAATCAGGTAATGGGTGGCCCAATAATGGCCATAAATCCCCCACCACCGTCGATAGACCAGTAGGCCTGGTATGTATACCCATTGCAAGCCTAGATAATACCAGGTTTGGAATTTGTTCCCTGGAACCAGCCATAGCAAATGCAACAACCATTGACATAACCCTCCAGAGTACCTTTCTTCCAGTCACCCACAGCTGGAGGATTATCGTCCTCGACTCTGGGAGCTACTACCGCTTTACCTGGGAACCATCTACAACAACTGTCACACTATGACGCAAACACCTAGCTATCCACCAAGGTTGAATCCCTCTGATGATTGGTGTCCTCACTGACTGTGGACATGGGACAGCTTAAGGTGGGGCCTTCTGTGCCTCACAACCCCAATTACCAGAGAGGGAATATCTTCTCCAGCCAATGAAATAACAATGTTGGAAGAAGGAACTACAACAACGGGCCTCGTCCCAATCAATAGTAATGTAACAACAATGCAAACACCAGAGGTCCACCTCCAAACCAAAACACCACTCAGGGCAGCGGTGGACCCACTCATTTTGCGCCACTCATAGACCTCCAGCCCCTGACTCACTGGTGTAGATTGCATGACACGGGTTCTCATTTCAAGGTTAACTGTTCCACCATAGAGAAGATCATCATGATCTCCCTATTGGATAAGAAACAAAGTGCTGATCATACTCCCCTGGAACCTTCCACACAAGATCCCACTCACGGTGCCTTCACCTATGATACCATCTTCTTCAGAGCAGATGAAGAGGATGAAGAAGAACCTAAATTGTAGGGGTTCTTTGATGAATCCATCCTGGCCTTTGAGGCCAATGCCTTCACCAATCCGCAGACTCCCTACAACACTCAGAGTCAGGCTGGTAAAGGGCCAGCTTGCATGCCTACACATCCCAAAGATACCCCTCCCTGAGATAATACAACTGATCGCCCCTTCCCACCTAAAGGATTTGGCTCCAACCAAGCTATAGATTCGACCAAGGGAAGTCAACAATACCCAGGGGGAAGGTTTTTCATCACAAAGGCATTGGAAAGAGCCACCACCTCCATGACTTTGATGGAGGTTTTGTTGAACTAGCCCGAGCAGAGGAAGTCTCTTCTAAAGCTCTTGGGAAACCCCAAAGCTGTCAGTCGCCCACCCAAGACTGTCACTTTTGACAATGCCAATGCGGATGTCTTTCATGGAAATAACAAGGATCCTCCCTTCTTACTAGGTCTCAACATACAGGGAAGAACCTACATAATTGCTTGGTAGATTCTGGTGCTTCGGGCAATGTCATGCCTTTATCAATATGCCAAAAGCTTGAACTCCATCCCACTCTGTCCAAAGGTGCAGTAGTCCATCTAGACAAAACTGTTGTAAAGATGGTAGGTGAGCTGAAGAACATCCAGATTTAGCTCATCCAAGACCCCCAGATATCAAGCATCATAGACATCTAGGTGGTGGACATCCCCAAAACCTGCAGGATGTTGTTAAGTTAGAATTGGTTTAAGGCCCTTAACAGGTATTTCTCCACCGATTTCTCCCACTTGTGGCTCCCATGGGAGGGTCAGTCTAACCAAATCCGGGTAGAAAGTGAACCCAAGATGAAATAGGCCCTCACCAAAGTTGGGAGGGTAAATGAAGTCCTTTTCTCAGAGACTTCCCCTAGGGTGTACCGACCCCTTGATATCCTCACATTTGATTTCACCCTCGGGGAAGATCCCATAGTCTCTCAGAGAATCCAGGACCTGGACAAAAAATTGAGTGGCGAGGTCAACTCATAGGGTATCATAGCAACTCCCACTACACTCTTGTCTGGCACTTGGTGTCAGGTGCATTATCAAAAACATTTTGAACTAGAGTGTGAGCCTTGCATTGCCGCTGCTACCCACCATATCAATTCCCTCTAGGAGAAGAAACACGAAGCAAATTTGCCTGGACTTAAAAATCATTCTGACGGTACTCCCATGGTGTCACCTTTCTAGGAACCCCAATCACAGGCTTCTCCAGAGGAAAATCTCACCCATGAGCCATCAGAGTCGGAGGAAACTCCTCCCAACCTTCCCAAAAATAATCCAAAGGCCACTTTGCCTTCCCAGCCCCACACAATGAATAATGACTTGTGGACTCTGAAGTTTGATGGGTCCCGGTCTAAACAAGGCCGTGGAGCCAGAGTGGAATTGATCAACCCGCGGGGAAAATCTTTCCTCACATCTTATAGGCTGCAGTTCAACTGCATGAACAATGTCATGGAGTATGAGACCTTGCTCCTTGGACTCCTATTTTCACTAAGAAAAGGAATCACCCACCTTCGGGTGCTGGGTGATTCAGAGTTGATCGTTAAGTAGGTCCAGAGCCAATATACTTGTCTTGATAAAAGGCTGGCTGCATACCACAACCAGGCATGGAGCCTCATCGAAGATTTTGATGCTTTTGGCATTGAACTCATTCCCTAAAAAAGAAACTACATTTTGGATGCCCTTGCCGTATCTGCCAGCACCCTTGAGCCAATGACTAGCTCCTGGCTCCAGAAGTTTTCTGTAGAGATGGTCCCCACCCCATCCATTCTAGAAAATGTCACCCATTTTCAGGCCTTTAAGGATGACCAACATATTTTGGCCTTCATGGCCAATATTGGTGTCTTCAAGGACCAGATAGTGGAAGAAAGAGATCACGAAGATATTGGGCAGGGTGAAGAGGATGATGGGATCATAGAATTGCCAACCAAAACCATCCCTAAGGGGATGGTAGTGCTAGAAAATATCTTTGACTCAGACCCTCAGGGCTGGGAAAAGCTATCATCCTCCTCTGAGGGAGGAAAATTTGAAAAGGTAAACATCGGTCGGGCTGGTGAAGAAAAATTGGTGCATATTGGAACCTCCTGCCCCCCAAAGGAGAAGGAGAAGATTCTCGCGGTTCTCCAAGAATACATTGACGTAAATGTGTGGGGGTATGAGGATCTGAAAACCTATGACACATCCATTATGACCCATACCATCCCACTAAAATATGATGCTAAGTCCTTTCGGTAGAAGCAAAGATGGGTAAACCCACTGATCGAGCCTCTAATCCATCAAGAGGTTCAAAAATTGCTGTTAGCCCGAATTATCTTTCCTATCTGGAACACTACTTGGGTTTCCAACCTCATCCCTATGAGGAAGAAAAGCGGTGAGATTTGCCTTTGTGTGGATTTCCACAATTTGAACAAGGCATCTAAGAAGGATAATCACCCTCTCCCCTCGTTGGATGAGGTATTGCAAATCGTGAATGGATCTCAAATGATGTCCTTCCTGGATGGGTACTCCAAGTATAACTAGGTCATGGTTAAGTATGAAGATATAGACAAAACGATGTTCACCACCAAGTGGGGAACATTTGAATACCAAAGGATGCCCTTTGGCTTGATCAATGCAGGGGCCATATTTCAAAATACTATGGACATTGCGTTCGAAGGCCTAGTTAACAGATGTATAATTATCTACATGGATGATTTGACCATCTTTTCCTGGGACAGGCGTGATCATTCCACCCACGTTGCCCATATTTGTGAGAGATGTCACCGGTATGGGATATCCCTCAACCCTAAGAAATGTATATTCGGGGTCACTGAGGGGAAGCTGCTCGGGCATATGATCTCTAAGAAGGGTATATCCATTGACCCTAAGAGAGTTTAAGCACTGCTGAATCTACAGATGCCCAATAGTAAGAAGGAAATGATATCTTTCTTCAGAAAGATAACTTTGTCCGGTGGTTCATCACTGGATTCACCGAGATAGTAAAGCCACTCAATGAAATGATGAAGAAAGATACAAAGATTGACTGGAGTCTTGAAGCAAAGATGACATTCACCTAGATTAAACAAATGATTATGGAGGGACCAGTCTCGGCTATTCTGAACTATTCCCTCCCCTTTCATATATACTCCTTCGCTTCACTGCATTCTGCCACGATAGTTTTGACCCAGAAAGTCGAAGGGGAAGAATGACCAATAGCTTTTATGAGCTCCCCCTTCAAGAACACCAAAGTCTGATATTCGCCTTTGGAAAAGTAGGTCTTTTCTCTCATCCATGCCATGATAAAATTTTAGCATTATATTCTCTAGAGCAAGGTGCACGCTATCATCCCAGACCAGGCTGTTAAGTCTCTGCTCTTGCAAAGCGAATTGGGTGAACAACAAGGGAAATGGATGACCATCCTCCAAGAGTATGATTTGGAAATGCAACTCATGAAGATAGTCTGAGGCCATGGACTATGTAGAGCGATGACAGAAAGAACTCCAGACATTGAATGCCAAACTTATACTATGGAGTCCATCACTCAAGATTCATGGTATACTGACCTGGTATACTTATTGTTGAATAATAGATGGCTGGAGGAGCTACCCCCAAACAAACATCGCATCCTGCTGCTTAAAAGCGCACACTTCATGATAAAAAAAATGGAACACTTTTTTGTAGGAATTATGAGGGGGTATACCTCCGGTGCATAGATAGGGACCAAACTATGAAAATGATTGAAGAATTTCATGGGCAGTTTGGAACTGGGCATGGATTAGCTGATGCCACTGCCCATCAAATCCTTTGTGCCGGATACTATTGGCCCTGCATCTTCAAAGATGTCTAAAATCACGTTAGAAGATGCCATACTTGTCAAACAGCAGCACATCATGAGTGGAACTCGGCCATGCCTCTGCAACTGGTCTTTGAGGCTAGACCCTTCATCCAATGGGCATTTGACTTTATCAGGGAAATCAACCCCAACTCATCTGCCAACCACCGGTACATTTTGACTGCTATCGATTATTGCACCCGGTGATCTGAAGCAGATTCCCTTGTAAAAATAACACGGTAGATGTAGTGATTAAATTCCTGAAAGAAAACATAGTCACCCATTTTGGAATGCCATTCGCTATAGTATGTGACAATGGTCTGATGTTTTCTTTGGTGCAATTACTCAAATGGACCTATGAAAGAAAGTTCACTTTGAAGTTCTCCAGCAACTACTACCCCTAGGGTAATGGTGTGGCTGAGTCCACTAACAAAAATCTACTTGAAGTGATCAAACATCTGTTAGAACAGAACCCCCAGGACTGGCACCAAAATCTTAGATTCACCCTCTAGGCGGATCACATCCAAATAAAGGCAGCCCTGGGGACTTCCCCATTTCATCTAGTTTATGGCCAGAATCCAGTATTCCCCATCAACTTACAGATCATGATATTACAGTTTATGCAGGAATTTGGCAACCGAGATAACATTGTGGAGGTCCAGCTTTTGAACCTGGTGCGAATGGAGGAACAAAGAGACGTAGCCCTTGAACATTTCGCACGTCATCAAGCAGTAAAAAGATGGTTTGACCGGAGAGCCCAATATAAGGCCTTTTAGATTTTGGACCTAGTCCTTCTGTGGGACAAGGCCCAGGAAAAGAAAGGAAAGCACACTAAGTTTCAACGGCTCTGGCTCAGACCATATTTGATATCTGAGATCTGCAGGGTAAATACTTATCACCTCAACACTATGACCGGAGAAGCCATCCCATTGCCTATCAATGGGTAGTTTCTCAAGCACTACTTTGAATGAGGTAGGTGATGAGTTTGTCCGAAGTTGTATTATATGTAAAGTTCTCGCTTGTAAATATCTTTCTCGGTGCTCCGTTTATAGTATCTTTGCCTTGTAAATAGTTTGTGGTCGTCCCCCAGGATTGCCTTTCCTTTTCATGTTTTCCTTTATTTTTGGCTTTCTTTCACTTTCTTTTGTTTTCCAGGTTCCCAACATGTTGCCTTCTCCTTTTAGGCAGGTATGTGTTGCATAACATCTAGTCTTTGGAACGGTACCTTGTGCATTCCTATGAATTTGGAATCTATTATTAGCATAGTAGAATTTGTCCATGCTCTAGAGTTATTTTGTAAGTATGGTAAAAGGTTATGTTTAATCTTCATCAGATTCGCATCTTGACAGTCCATATATTAGTTAAAATAAAATTTAAGAAGCAAGTAATCAGACACCTTGAGGGCAGATTGGTTCCACTGGTTGTTGACCAAGTCTGAAAATCATTAAAATATCCAGGGTCTAGAATACTCTCTCCTATTCAAAAATTTAAAAAGTGGATGACAGGGTGAAAGAAGTACCACTGTTAAACTTAGCTAAGCTTAAGGCTCATGGTGAAAGAAGTATCGCCTTCCCATCCAGAAAAGAAAAAGAAAAGAAAAGAACTGAAGAATAGAGAATTACGGTATCTGGGGGAAACATGCAAGATATGATGACTGTGGTTTGATTTACTTAGTGCCTCCTCTCTTATTCTCCTAGAGGCCATCGACTTGGTTTTCTTTCAAAGCACCCACTTCACAACTGACAAAAGACCGAAAGATTGAATCATTGATGAGTCCTTTCTCAAACGCCTCGCGCTTTGCAAGCATAATGCTCTAGGAAAAGATAAGTTCTGGTTTTGCTAACTAGAGATTTTGAAGTTCTCAAATGTGCTAAGGCATTCGTCCCAAATAGTCGCCATTTGTTATGCCCTACATACTCATCCCTACATTTTGTAGGCAAAATGTTGGGTCCCCCTTTTCGCTTTTCCTTTTCCTTGGTTTATTTTTCTTTTCTTTGTTTCCCTCTGGGCTTTTCTTTCGTGAGGATTGTTTTTATTTTGCTTATTGTCTTCTTGTGTTTCCGGGACCCGGTCCAGGAGTTGGTTTGTTCTTTTGAGTCATCTGGTCTCTGGACTCCGGGATTCTCTGCCATCATGTCTTCTTTTGTTGGAAGGAGTGGCTGCATGGAATCCTTGAGCCCGGAATCCAGAGGTTTGCCTTTTCTAGGATTTGCAAAAGCAATGTGACATGTTTTACCCTGAGGGTATAAATTGGTTTCATCCATCATTTTCACATTTACCACGATTAAACACTCAAGCGATTACCAAAGAGATTAAGGTGATTTAGAGCGATTAATTACAGATTGCTTTGGTGATTAACAACGATCAAGCAGCAGTAAGCAGTGGTGTTTTTGAGGACATTCCAATGTGAACCAGTTGTAGAGTGCTTCTTGTGCTTGCCTTCCTGCCTTCCCCGTGTTTCCAGGTAGGCCTTTCAACTCTATTTCTGTTCTCTAGTTTTCTTTCTTTTTGTCTCATTTTTGTTTTCTTTGTTCTGTTTCATCTTTTCATTTATGGTTTTGGTCTTGTCTTCACCTCCTGTTGGTGGGTTGGCTCTACTAGAGGGTTGTCTACCCTTTGTGCAGTTTTAGTTTCATGTATACTTTGTATATTTTGTAGAATAGTGTAGTTGTTTCTATATATGTTTGTATATATGCCCATTTTGGGCCAGCCTGCGAGTCGTGCTTTAGCCCTCGTGTGTGCTTTGGCTTTGTCTGTATGTTTCTTGTATATCCTACACTCTATCTATTGGCGAGCTCATTTCCCTCCATGAAAAAAAATCCCCAAAGGTGGAGCTCATCCAAGAGAGATGTCTTCCTGGTTCGAACTCGGCACCTCGCTGGTTTGAGCCATGGCAATTTTCTCTCTCTTCCGTCAAGTCAATCTTAATAATAGGTTAAGTTTCCCATGCGAGCATTCAAAACTAGCCCAAGTGGCATTTGTTTCCACTCATGTTTGGACAATTGTCGACATTAATGCCATTACTCCCATTACTGCATGGCCATGTAACACTCTCACGTTAGCCTAGTATGGCTAACCTCTGGCCATATAATGCAACGGTTAGTTTTCTGAACTCTAGGTCCCAGGTCTTCATTCGGTCCTTATGTCACTTTCATCACGTGTGCTAGAATCCCCGGAGGCCCAGGTAGAGGTCAAATTCCTAATTCATT
Organism: Thuja plicata; assembly: GCA_018584345.1. NCBI lineage: Eukaryota > Viridiplantae > Streptophyta > Pinopsida > Cupressales > Cupressaceae > Thuja > Thuja plicata. Next base: position 1,082,064 of record MU223404.1, read on the forward strand.
ATTATTATATGTATATCTTTTTCAGGGTTTGACGTAAGCTAACAATTCTTTCAGGAATAGATGCACAGCGGTGGTGAAAGTCCCTGACACCCGAAATAATGTTTTATTTTGTATACATACTGGCGGTTGTCCTATTTGCAAGTTTCTAGAATTAAACTCACCAACCATGTTGGAGGCATCTGCATCATCCCCACCTGGGAGTCCAGAACTCCCCACTATTGCTGCCACTCAGGCAGCTGTCAGGACGAAGGTTGAGAAGGCCTTGGAAAATCTCCCATTAACAATGAAGTATCTAAAGGGGAACACTGTCCTGGGATCAAAGCTTGATTCCAAGTTGCAGCTAATCACTGACACAAGTGTCAGGATGTGGGCTGAAATGCAAGTCTTGGTAAAGATGATGTTCATTCAACGAACAACCGGAGATCCATTGGACCTCAATGTGGTGAACTCTGGGATCCTCAAAGCTGGTTTCTTCCCTTACTCCGTGCAAGCTCCATAGCTCATTCTCACTTTGGCAGAACACTATAATACAGCCATCCGGGCTATCATGCTTGCTGCCCCAGTTCTGACAGGCTACCCAACACCTATGGTGTCTCTGGAGGCCACTACTTTTAAGGCAGGACTGAGGATTCCCCAATTTGATGATGCAGTCATTCTCACCCGGTCTCTAGGCTTAGAAGAATTTCAAAAGCTAGAACACATGGCCCGACAATATCTCAATAACAACTAGCTTAATGTGCCAAGGAAGGATTTCAAAAAGATGAAGCTGGAGATCCCCTGGGCGGAATTTAAAGAAAGCATACAGATGGGGATCATCACACTATGCAGGGTCTTTGGAGAGCCCCATGCCTGCGAATTCTCGGTGTGGATGTATTATTTCTTGTTAGGCATCTCCTCTAGCGGGAAAATTTTTGATTGGGCCACTATCATTGCAAACCATGTGGACTCTCAGCTGGTCAAGGGCACCAAGACTCCCAAATTCTACATGACATCCTATGTTTTTTGGGCACTAACACAACAATGCCCCATGACCTAGGGATTACTTACAACAGGTGTGCTCAGAACTGGCATAGGCCAGAATGCTCCATGGGATTATTTCCCATAGATCCAATAAGAGGCTAGTTTCCTCAGCTTCTGCCGAGTGAATGATGCCTTCATTTCCTACAACCTCCTCATGCCTACTTGGGACACCAGATATCGACTCTCTAAGGAAGCAATGAATCTGGTAAGCACTTATGGCCACTATTACATTCAATATCAACAACATACATACATTCAGGTGACCGGATTCTCCAGGAAACCCTATTTATTACCCAAACATTGTGGGAATAAAATAATTCTTTTAGAATACTACAGGAAGATCCTGGAGCTGCATGCCCTCTTCATGGTGAAGAAGGTCACCAACCTCTCATTCCCAATCTCTTCGACGACATATTCAGGGTAGATGAACTTGTAAATTTATAAGGGGATATTGGGAAAGCGGTAGAGGAGATCGCCGCCCAGGATGAAGTAGTAATCCCCATTGAAGGGGAGACCCCAGAGAAAGAGAATGCCACAGAGCAAGAAGCCCAGGTTGAAAAGGAAAAGGAGCTAGAATAGATAAATGTCTCCAATGTACCAGAGATATAGGTTCCAGAGACTAACATCACAGAGGAAAGGCAAGTGTAGAATGAGCAACCGACATCCGCTGAGAGAATCAGACCTACGGGAGCAACTGTAATCTCAGCTGCCATGCTCCAGATGCCACCTCCTACCCCAAAGAAGGTAACATTCAGTGAGGTAATCACAACAACCCAAACACTTAATATTGGACCTATACCTCCGCCACCTCCAGAAAACATTCCAATGGACGGAGATATTCTGGCAAAGGAAGCCAGAGAAGAACAATAACAATAGCAAGGTGAGGGGAAAAACCCTGGGAATACAGATTTCAAATCTGACACTGGTAAGGACACGGACACCAGGGCAGATGATACTAATGCCACTAAGGTGGATAATTCTGGTGGACTAGAGGATACAAGAAAAGAGTCAGAAGAGACTCTGAACACCAGGGACGCACAATAGAACCCCGGAGGGGATTTACAGGATCAAGCTTTGCCAACAAGGCCACCACCGCCCCCACCATAATGGTTGGTGGATTCAAGAAAAAGGAAGGCCCCGACACTGGCTAAGGCCCATCTCTCTTTGGTAGAGATGATGGCGCAAACACAAAATGCCCCCAAGGAAAAGAAGGTCCGGATAGTCCATACCATCCGGACTAGGCTGGGTGGAGATATAGTTGCAACAGTTGCAACACCTCCCCTAGAGGCAGATGCGACGACAAAAAAAGCCAAAGATTACGTAATCACAGAGATATCTCTGGGGAAGAGGGGCAAGCATGGAAAATTGGACCTGCAGAGGGAAGCAGCCAAAGCGGTAGAAGCTCGCTATGAGAAAAAAACCTAGAAGCTTTAGGAAGAAAGAGAAAATAACGCAAATCTTATCGGGCTTTTGATAAAGCTCGCAGGACCCATCACTGCTATTCCTCCAGAAGCTTCCACATCCAGAGAACTTCTTTTGCAGGGTGATATAGATGCGCTGAGAAGTATGAAGAAGAAGGATCAGGCCATGGATGGGTGGATATATGAACAGATAGCGGCCGTAAGGCAATTCTTACAGGCATCCCTCGCAGATCTTTACTTGGTCCACAATCTTTTGGGCCAGGCACACAATGTCATCACCCAGTGGGAACAAAATATAGAAAAATATGAAGGGTGGCGAACGGGGATAGAAGAGGTAATGAGCTTCAGAGAAGAAGCAGTCACAAAAGAGGGAATCATTCCATTTCCTCTGGGCCCAGTACTCCAGACTTGGCCTCAAGATTGAGGTAAGAAAGAAATCGGTCACGACCCTGAAAGAGAAGGTCATGGTAGTTAAGTACCCACTAAATTTATACAAGGCATTCATTACAAGGGTTTCAAAAGTTGATCCCTTCACCACCAGAACATGCACCCTAGAGGAATATATCATCAGTAAGTATGATGAGCTAATGGAGTCCTGGTATCAGTCTACTGGGGACTTTGAAGGAAGGAAGCTATCAAGAATATCCAAAATGATGCTCCGGGCTCATGACTCCGTTAAAATAGTAGATGAATTTTGAGGAGCCAGGGATGTTGAAGAAAAGGTCAGAGTCATCTGCGAGTAGTGGGGTAGCATTAGAGACATCGATGAGGATGACATTTGCCAAATTTTGGAAGCATTCAAGAATAGTAAGGAGCAATAAGGTTCTCCAAATTATAGAGATTTTCACCAGCATGGTACATTTTGAAAATTATTTATTCTTTGAGTGCAAGCTCCCGGATCCTGGAGCTCTAGATCCACAGTTTTGTATTCTTTTGGTGACCTACGTCCAGGTTCCCCGGAGCTGACCAGTCATTATCAGACAGTTAATAAGGGTGTCAGAAAGTAGGTGACCCTAGCAAGGCACCTCATCTTGAGAGATGGTTCTGATAGGTGGTCTTCCCAAGGTGTCTCTCCAACATTAAACACTTGGCATGTCAGAGATAGTGACCCACTTCTACATTGATGAGGCATGTAGCCTCAAACCCCAGGGGATCAGATTTCTTCTATTCTTCCTTTGGCTCTCTTCTCGAGGTTGATTCTTCCATACCTCTTTTCTTGTCTTATTCTTCTGACATGTCAGACCTCTGTTCTTCTCAAGGTTGTTGTAGCATGGTGCAGGTAGTACCGAACACTAGGTATTGTATTTTATTATTGAGTGTAAAGTTAGATTAGGTTAACTTTAGGACAAACATGTGTATAAATAACAAGTCCAACCTCATTCCAGTGGTTGGTGAAATTGATGATTTTGCAGTCCATATGCTATCATCTTTCAACATTTTTTATTTCTTGTAGTTGCAGAGCTCAATGCTCGTTAGTTCTTATTTGTGCCTAGTAGATAGTGAAAGGAAACTAAGTGTGCAGAAAACAGTTCCCTACGATAAACTCCTGAGAAGAGGATCGTGCAAATTCAGATTTAACCCTTAGCAATTACAGAATGATAATACAATAACATGCATACATAGAAAAATGAGAATGACACAATGATTTTCCCCGGGGAAAACCTTTCAGTAAAAAACCCCAGCACTCCAAAACCTGCACAATGTATTAATCAAAACTATTACTGTTTACAATACACTTGCAATACAAGTTCTTTTAGGAGACAATCGACACTTGAAGACAAATTTGGCAACATAAAAATGTTCCAACAATACACTAACTTCTCACTCAGATTTGTAATGCTAAAAAATGCTTATATCATGTGCTTCCCTTTTTAGGGCAACTTCCAAAGGCGGCCGTATTAGGGTTTTACCATTCTCTGAGAAAATAGGAACCTGGAAAATTTTCCCCATAGTTGCAGAAGAGTGTACAGTACTCAACATGATCAGTTGCCACATGTCTTGCATGTCTTCACCCATCATCGAATCTTCCACAATTAGCTCTTACAAATATTAATGACCGTCATAGGAATCCGTCATAACTATTTCAGTCATGATTACCTTACACATTGTCCAAAGTGCTGACATTTGGAAAATATCAAATGTAAGGAAATATACAAGGTTGAGACACCTTATTCCTAACATTCTCCCACTTGTCGAACACCTTGTAAGAGCCAAAGGAAATAACAATATTTAATTTCTATAGGCCGAGAGGCCCATAGACTCCGAACACCATCTGAACTTCTCTATCTCCATAGGTTTTGTCAATGCCTCTGCAACATTCTTTATTGTATCTACCTTCTCCAAACTTACCTTTCCATCCTCTACCATGTGTCTCACATAGTGAAACCGCACATCAATGTGCTACGTTCTGGCATGTAAAGTTTGATTCTTTGTAAGGCAAATAAATAGCACTCTGACTATCACAACAAATTGCAATATGTCCTACATCAACACCAACATCCGAACACAATCTCTTAAGCCAAATGGATTCCTTACAAGCATGAGTAACTGTCATGTACTCTAATTCTATCATGGACAAAGCGACCATAGGTTTTTTCTTACTCATCCAACTGATGGCACCACCAAACATAGTGAACACATATGCACTGGTGGATCTCCTACTATCAATGTCACCCGCCCAATCTGAATCCACAAACCCACGAATACAAACTGAATGCGGAGCTCCAAAAGAGTTTCCATGATAGCATATGGAATACTCTGATGTACCCTTTAGATATCTGAACACTCTCTTAACTACATCCCAATGTACCCATCCAGGTTTAGCCATAAACCAACTCAGGACTCCCACTGCTTGGGCAATGTCTGGTCTAGTACAGACCATAGCATACATAAGGCTACCAACTGCACTCACATAAGGTACTTTTCTCATGTCCTCCACCTCACTAGGAGATTTTGGATAATCATCCACAACTAACTTTGATCCCATAGAAACAAGAACACATAATGGTCTACAATCTGCCATGCTAAACCTGTCCAAAATAGACTTCACATACTTACTCTGATTCAACCAAAGTTTTCTATTAGATCTATCTCTGCTGATTTCTATTCCCAAAATATACCTGGATGCCCCTAGATCTTTCATCTCAAACTGCGCTGACAGCTAAGACTTTAAATCAGAAATCATACCCATACCCTTCCCAATCAACAACATATCATCAACATATAATGCAATAATAAGAAGGCGATCATTGTCAACTTTGAAATAAACACAATGATCTGATTTTGATCTCAGAAAACCAATCGACAACCCAAAGGCATCAAATTTAAGGTACCACATCCTAGGAGATTATTTCAAACCATACAGAGACTTCTTTAATCTACAAAACAAAGACTCTTTACCTTTCTGAATATAATGCTTAGGCTGTGACATATAGATCTCTTCCTCCAAATCACCATGAAGGAAAGCTGTCTTCACATCCATCTGTTCTACCTCTAAATCATACGATGCTGCTAGAGATAACAAAAATCTAATGGATGTAAGCTTTGCAACATGAGAGAATATTTCACCATAATCAATTCCATCTACCTGTGAATACCCCTTTGCAAACAATATGGACTTTTACCTCTCAACACTGCCATCTGCACATAATTTCTTCTTAAACACCCATTTGCTTCCAACAGGTTTCCATCCTTTAGGAAAAGGTACTAGGTCCCAAGTTTTGTTCTTCTCCAATGAAGCCATCTCATCATCCATGGCCTCAATCCAGGAACCTACATCTTCCATACCTATAGCCTCTTTCATAGACCTAGACTCATCAGTGTTTGTAATCAAGGCATAAGCGCAACTGGAATCTAACATAGAAAATCCAAACCTCTCTGGTTGCTTTCTTTCTCTCGTGGATCTCCTCAAGGGCTGAGGTTGAGGTTTTTACACATCTTCTTCTAAATTTTCAAAGCTTCTAGAGCTCTCCTCATCATCAGATCCATCACGGTGTCTTTGTTCAATCTTCTCAGGGGTAGGAGGCAACTGAACAACATCTTCTTTCATTTCTTTTTCATCTGGCTGTAGCACAATAGGAGAAGGTGTTAGCTCTCTAAAAATAACACTTTTTCTATACAACACCTTACCAATCACAGGATCCTAAAGCTTGTATCCTTTCACACCGACACTGTAGCCGATGAAGATACATTTTACAGCCTTGTTTTCCAACTTAGATCTTCTCTCCTTAGGCACATGTGCATAAGCTTCAAAACCCAAAACACGAAGATGTCTAACTGAAGGCTTCTTACTAGAACACACCTCCATGCGTGTCTTACCAAAAAGAGCTGATGTAGGAGATTTGTTAACCAGATAGCAAGTAGTGGCCACAGCTTCAGCCCAAAACCTTTGTTCGAGGCCAACTCCACTAAGCATACTCCTAACCTTCTCCATCAATGTCCCGTTCATTCTTTCTGCAACTCCATTTTGCTGTGGGGTATAAGGAGTTGTCTTATGCCTCTTGATCCCTCATTCTTTATAGAACTATTCAAACTCTGTCAAACAAAACTCACCACCATTGTCAGTTCTCACACACTTAATTCTTTTACCAGTCTGATTCTCTACGAGAGCTTTAAATTCCTTGAACCGACTGAAAACATGTGTCTTGCTTTTAAGGAAATAAATCCATGTCCTTCTACTGTAATCATCTATAAAAGATATAAAATATACAGATTTCGAGAGTGAAGGAACTTTAACAAGAACAAACACATCCAAATGGATAAGATCCAAAATACTAGAAGACTTGTGAGAACTGGAGTAAAACTGAACACAATTTTGCTTACCATAAACACAGTGTTCGCAGAAGTCAAATTCGAGATTACAATCATTTATCCCCTCAACGAGGTTTTTATTTTTCAGGGTTCTGAGACCCTTCTCACCAATGTGGCCAAATATCATATGCCACAACATTGTCTTTTCTGTAGGAAGTTTGCCTTCCAAAGTGTTAGCACCCTTAGGTACACTTGCTGCACTACCATCATAACCCATTACCACAGACTTCTTCACTGCTGGTTCAAATGGTGGAGATGAAGTGACTGCTTCTCTCTTCCTTGAGACAAAAGAACTATTGCACTATAAAGTGCAAGCATCTAGCTAAAATAGGGTACCTCTCCTAGTACCTTTTGTGAGCACCATAGATCCTCTAATCATCTTGCATCCTTCTTTCTAAAAAACAACTTGCACACCTGCACCATTCAACATACTTATAGATAACAGGTTTCATGCCAAACCCAGGATGTGCATTACCCCGTTGATCCCCTTTACTTGTCCATCAGGGAATCTGATAGTGACTCTTCCTCGTCCAACTATCTCTAGGTGAGAATCATCATCCAAGTACACCTTTCCACCATCAAACTCCTCGTACTTTGAGAACCAACTTCGATGAGAGGTCATGTGAAAAGAAGCACCCAAGTCAATCAGCCACACATCATCAGATGCATGAGTGGCCAAGGCTGTGACAAAAGCATCACCATCTTCTTGAGATTTTTCAGAGTCTAAATCTGGGCTTTTCTTCTTCTTTGGCACTTTGTTGTCCTTACAAAAGTGCCCAGTCTTACCACAGTTCCAACATGTTACCTTAGAATTTCCAAGAGTCTTCAATTTCCCACGAGATTTGGATCTACCCTTTTAAGACTTATTGCCATTTTTCTTTCCTCTGTCTTTGGATCTACCGTGAACAGTAAGGGCTTCCTTGGTTGAATCGGAAGTCTTTCTTCGCATCTCTTCAGATAAAAATGAAGACACCACATCATACATTTGGAAAGTGACAATAGTACTCCCAAGGGCCATCACAAGATGGTCCCATGAATCCGGCAAGGAACATAGCAAGGTCATACATCGATCCTCCTCCTCCAACTTGACACTAGTTGATGTCAACTGTGTAATCAACATGTTAAACACATTCAGGTGATCTGCAATAGATCCTCCTTCCTCCATTCTTAGAGAATACAACTTCTTTCTCAGGAACAATCTATTCACCAAGGACTTGGCCTGATACACAGACCCAAGCTTTGTCCACAATTTTTTTGCAGTCTTCTCATTGAGAACATTCAGGAGAACATAATCTACTAGATAGAGTCTAATAAGACCCTTAGCTTTTTGATCCTTGAGATCCCAATCTTCTTGAGGCATGTTTACTGGTTTGATATCATTATCAACCGCCTCCCATACATCACAGTCTACGAGCATGTCTTCCATCTTGAGTTTCCACAACTCAAAGTCTGTGCCATTGAACTTTTCCACCTCCATTCTACTGTATGAAGAACCTATCATCTCTTCCTGCAATAAGGCTATGAATACTCTATAACAATACTCCCACTGAATTGGAGACTATCTCAAAAAACTCGTACCCTAACAAATAGAACCAAAATGGGCCAGGCTCTGATACCAACTGAAAGGAAACTAAGTGTGCGGAAAATAGTCCCCTATGCTAAACTCCCAAGAAGAGGATCATACTAATTCAGATTTAACCCTTAGCAATTACAAAATGATAATACAATAACATGCATACATAGAAAAATGAGAATGACACAGTGATTTACCCTGGTGAAAACCTTTTGGTAAAAAACCCCAGCACTCCAAAACCTGCACTATGTATTAATCAAAACTATTACTATTTACAATACACTTGCAATGCAAGTTCTTTTAGGAGATAATCGACACTTGAAGACAAATTTGGCAACACAAAAATGTTCCAACAATACACTAACTTCTCACTCAGATTCACAACCCTAAAAAGGGTTTTATCATGTGCTTCCCTTTTTAGGGCAACTTCCAAAGGTGACCGTATTAGGGTTTTACCATTCTCTGAGAAAATAGGAACCCATAAAATAATGGTTGTAGAAGAGTGTATAGTACTCAACATGATTAGTTTCCACATGTCTTGCATGTCTTCACCCACCATTGAATCTTCCACAATTAGCTCTTACAAATATTAATGACCGTCATAGGAATCCGTCATAACCATTTCAGTCATGATTACCTTACACATTGTCCAAAGTGCCAAAATTTGGAAAATATCTTGAATGTAAGGAAATATACAAGGTTGAGACACCTTATTCCTAACAGATAGATGCTCTCTTGGAGCCTTTGATGTACACACCAGTGATGCTGGAAAACCATTAATGAAGAAGGAAGGATTCTCGTAATGTTGTTGTTGGTGTTCTGATCTCTGAGTTAATACTCTTTTGTGCTATATGTTTCTGATGTCCCTTGCTCTAATGTTTTAAGTAGATTAATGACCTCCTTTTCCCCTTGCTATTGAATATGCATAAACTGATGGTTCTGTATGCATTCAGTATTTAGTATAGTTCATTAGAGCATGGTTGATATTTGAAATGTTTAGCATAACTATAAGTAGAATGAATACTCCTAACTCTGGTCCATCTTTTGAAGTTTATTTGTTAAAATAGTGCATGCTTATAGGAAACCTTGACCTAATGAAATCCCCAGAGAATACGAGCAAAGAAAAACCAGCTATCCCCCCGAACAAAATAGTCACGCTCCCAACTTAGCTCCCGCACTATCAAGACCCGACTCTCAGGTGCTTGGAGGCCCGGCAAATTTATTACCCGAAAAACCTTTAGAGGTGAGGTTGGCCGGTATCCTAGTACCTGGTGACAACTTACTCTTTGTTGGCAGACCGGTCACAAAGTCCTGTCAACAATGTGTTAGCAAAAACAATTTAAGGCTTGATTAAAACACTTGTCTGCCGCATTAATGAGTGTTGATTTTAACTTTGTTAATATGAATTATTCTATTATGATGATACAGTGATAACCAAATACTTGGAAGAATTGTGAAGTCCCTATACATTCCTACACTAGAAAGACTTGAAGACTTGTTGCTAAGTGCTAGCAAATTTGTCCAAACTGGTGGGTCTAGCAAATTCAGTTGGCAAAAGTCACATAAAAAACTCATTTTTTAATAATTTTTTTTAAATGCAACCAAATTCAGTGGTAATTATTGTGGAAGCTTGTTACTTGTGTATTAGGTCAAACTTCTTGCAGGATAAACTCTTGCAATTTTTTACAAAGCGAAAGTAGTCATTCTCCTTTCTCAAGTTTTTGCCAAAAAAAACACCTCCACTTGTTCACTAAAACCCTATAACAATACAACTCAATGAACTCAATGACACTACTGACAACTGAAACCAATTCACCATTAAAATGTTCTATTTTGAATTTTACATCGCAAAACATAAAAGAAGCTAAAGATACCTGTCAATACTTATGATTTTTGCAAAAATTGCTGACGAGAGATGAACATTGAAGACCTATATCAATAGAAGAAAGAAATTGCAGATGCCAAGCAAATGGATGATTGCTGGAAAGCAACACATAGTGTCCTCACTATAGCATTCCAAACCCTAGTCACCACCTCTGGTTATGAGAGAGCATAAAATAAGAGAGAAGAATCCATACATTGAAAAATTTCCTAAACCCTAGCAGAAACGAGAGGCTTTGAAAAGAAGCATTTTAAAATATTTTCTTGCTTTGCTTTTTATTAATTCATTGGACAATTTTTCTGAATTTGTGAATGGAAAAATAATTAAACCCCCAACAAAAATTTGAACAACCAATAAGAAAAAATGAATATTTTTCAAAAAATTCAAAATAAAGATCAAATAATTTGGAACATTACAAATGATGTTTAATTTTTTAATCATGCACAGTTTTCAATGCAAATTAATAGCAAATGGATTCACCAAAACATATAGTCTTTGCCTATATAGGGACTAATAAATATATATTATATTACTTCAAATGATATTTGTAAAAATAGAATTTGATAAGTCATATAAGCTATATTTATTAAATAAATATTAATGTTAATATTTTATTCTTTTATTTTGTGCATAGAGTATCTTATGTAATTAATATTTATTAAAGTAGTCTATTATAAACTATTTTAATAAATATTTATTAAAGAGTGTAATATTGATTATCAATTTTTTTCTCAATTACTATTTTAAAACATGTATTATTATATATAACTGCCACTAATTGTTGAAATTAAAAAATAAGTGTAAATTATCAACAATATAGAATAAAATTTTTGAAATGAGGGAGAGGCGGGAGCAAGTGTGGAGGCAACGATCACCTGCAAGTTTCGAACGCACAGTGGTGGTGTAGACACAGGCTAAGGTAGGATTCCGAGCACACCCAGGGAGGGTTTATAGTGGCTAAGCTTATAGAAGCTGGCCCTTTAACTACCGAAATTAGAATAGCTGAAGTATGAAAACCCCAAATGGTTGGAAAAATGGGGAGAACATGTATCAAAATCCAGTGCGAAAATATTATGGGAATGGAAGGAGATGGGAGAACCAGCTTAGAATAGGTGGTAAAGCTCTAGTTTACACAAGGATTGGCATAAAATTTGATTTCAAAAAGATCGAACATAAGTTCTATAAACCAAAGCAAACTGTGGAGAAGAAAAAACCAGAGGAACACGCCTAACAACCTCATGCTGAGGAAGAAAACATCAGGTATGAGGTACTCTCTATGATTAAGATTTAAAATCTTCATTGGATAGATGCAGTAGGTTCTTTTAGAGAAAGGGATTTTTTCTTCAAACGGTTGGGTCTGTGGTCATCAGTTTCCATCATCCGAGGCTGGTGTAGGGAGGTATGGGGTAAAAATTTGAAACTCAAAACTTTAACGAATGACTTTTATATGGGTATCTATGCTGAGAAAGAGGGAAAGGAATGGATCCTCAATAATGGACCATATTTAATAAATGGGAGAGGAGTTTACTTAAAAGATTGGGTGGAAAATTTTGTTCGCACATAGGAAAAAATCAAAGAATACCTTGTATGGCTGAACCTACATAATCTCCCAATGGAATATTGGGATGAAATTGCCCTAGAACAGATAGGAAATAAAATAGGAACCTTTGTAGCTGCAAAGGAGGTGATCAGTACAAAGGATGAATCAATACACCCAAGAATCCTAATAAAGCTACAAAGTAATGACCCAATCCCAGATTTTATCACAATAGGAACAAAGCATGGAACATGGAAGCAAATGATCAAATTTTGGGAAGGTGAGATGACCCAGACTATGCCCACACAAAGGCAGAATGAGTTTCAGAGGATGAGATTTTAGACTAGATAGAACTTGCACACCTATGTGAGTGGAAGGGATCAACAGATTTTATGGATAACCAAGTGGGTAGTTTGGACCAAGGTCAGTTCAAAACCGCCCCTTGGAGGAAGGATTATAAAGCTACCAGAGAGGAAGCTATTCAAGGTGTGATCATAAAATAATATGAGTAAGAGGATAGACTTTCAATATAGTTGGTAAAGGAAACACCTTTTCCCCTATCTACTGATAGAAACAAAGCAAAAAGCACACAAAAGGACCTAACATAACTTTGGGGAAACCCAAAAATGAAAGAAATTACCCCTAGGGAGCAACGATTGAGCATGGGAGGAATAGACTTCATGCCTTAGATGATCCCAAAGACTGCATAATTCAGGGATACAGAAAAATCCAAAGATAAAAATGAGGTTTGCAAGGAGGTGGTAGGGGAGCTAAAGTCTATAGAGAATAAGGTAAATAAATAAAGGCCATAGGGGGAGTTTTGTGAACAGGAAGATGACAATTTACATTTCAAAGATATAGAGATTTCTCCAATCAGGAATCTTGCAAGTTCCTTTCAAATTATGCAGATAATGAGGAGGAGGGGGGCTTGAATGATTTGGGTTTCTTTGAAAAATAGGGGGTGGTTGAAGCCAGAATAGTGGAACATACCACATCTCAACTTTTGAAACCAAGAGTTGGGGAAAAGAAAAAGAGAGGTGCTAAATCAAACAAGGTCAAGTTAGCCATGGCAGGAAGTGCTTCAGACCAAAAAAAAATTTAAGATCGAGAAAAGGTTATGCCTTTTCCCGGGAGCCATAAAAATGCTATCATGGAATGTCAGGGGCTGCAATGCCTCTGACAAATTATGTTTGACCAAAATATGTTTTGATCAAATGAAACCAGATCTGATCTTGTTACAGGAAATAAAAATTAAGTAGGAAGACCTGGCTATATTCAAAAATAGGTTTGGAAGATGGAAATGTGCAATGGTAGATGCACAAGTAGCTTCAGGGGGCCTAGGTGCTCTATGGAATGAAGCAATAATTGAGGTAACAATTAGGCAAACAGAGAAAAATTGGCAATGGATACTAGTGAACTCAAAACAACTCAATTGTAGAATCTTAGTCTTTAATATTTATGGTCCAAACAATAGGGGGCATAAAAGAAGAATTTGGGAAAGGTTGGAAGTAATAATAAATGGATTTCAAGAGGAGATGGTTATATTGGGAGGTGAATTAAATGCAATCCTAAAACCATAAGACAAAAAAGGTGGAAAGGGATGGAATAGTGAAAGTCAAAAGGACTTCAATAATTTTGTTAATGACTATGGATTGATTGAAGTCCCTTTCATAAAAGGAGACTTTACATGGACCAACAAGAGAGCAGGCTTTTTAAACATTGCAGAAAAGCTAGATAGATTTTTATTGGTAGGCAATTGGGCAGACACATTATGGACATGTGAAGTAGAGATATTACCTTTCCAAGGATCAGACCATTTTCTGATTTGCTTAAGTATTAAAGATGACAATACACTAGAAAGATGCCCCTTCAAGTTTGAGGCAATGTGGTTACAAGCAGATGGTTTCACTAAGATGATTTCCAAATGGTGGGCAAAGGCACCAAGAAGAACATGTAACAAAGCCTTTATTTTTTTTTCAAAAAGTTACAATACATTAAGGAGCAACTCAAAATATGGAATAGAGAGAATTTTAGGAACTTTTTTGAAGAAAAACATATGATATAGGATGAACTCCAAAAGTTAAGCTTAAAAGTGATTGAAACTGATATGCAAGAGGAATACTTCCAAGAAGAAATCCGACTGAGAAAGGAATTGGAAGGTTGGTTGATAAAAGAGGAAATTTTCTGGAAACAAAAATCCAGGGAGACATGGCTGAAAGAAGGAGACAGAAACACAAAAAAATTTCACAACTCAGTGAAAATTAGAAGATCAAGAAATAAGATTTTTAGCATTTAAAATAGTTAGGGAGAAAAGGTGGAGGATAAGGAAAGTATCAATAAGGAAGTTGTTGCTTTCTTCTCAAATAAAAAGAATCGAGCTGAAAGTGATGATAGGAGGATACAAGAGGTGTTGGTTGTGATTCCCTCAGTAGTTTTAGAGAAAATGAATAGGAAATTAATGGCCCCAACAACCATAGAGGAGGTCAGAGTGGCATTTCTGGGATTGGAAGGTGACAAAGCTCCATGACGAGATGGTTTTCCGGCAATATTTTTCCAGAAGCTATGTCATATTCTAGGAAAAGATCTATGGGAAGTGGTGGAAGAATCTAGAATTGGAAAGTTTATACTTAAAGATATTAACACAAATTTCATATCTCTGGTCCCTAAAAAGGATGAACAAGTCACCTTTGAGGATTTTAGACCGATTTATTTATGTAATATAGTTTATAAAGTAATATCAAAAGTGATTGCTAACATATTAAAGAATGTTTTGCATAAAGTTATATCTGAGGAGTAGAGTAGGTTTTCTCTAGGCATATCAATCTTTGAAGGGATTATTGTAGCACATGAGGCAGTCTATTCAATAAGAGTGTCCAAGACACAAAAAATGATGGTAAAACTTGAAAAAAAAAATGATGAAGTTGATAGAAGTTTCTTGTTGAACGTTTTGAAGAGGTTTGGGTTTGGGGAGAATTGGATCCAATGGGTGATAGGACGTATTGAATCACCAATGTTCTCAGTGTTGGTGAATGGAAGCTCACAAGGCTTTTTCTCTTAGGAGAAGGGTATAAGACAAGGTGACGCCCTCTCCCCATTCTTTCTCATAATAATGGCAGAGGTCCTAGGTAGATTGATTGGTGAAAAAAGAAATAGAGGAACATGGAAAGGCATTAAGATCACAGAAGGGGTGGAAGCTATGACACATCTCCAATTTTTTGATGACACTTTTTTAGGGGGTGAAGCTACAAAACAATAAGCCAAAGTAATGAAGGAAACTTTAGAAATTTATGGGAAGGTGTCGGGCCATCACATTAACTGGAGAAAATCATAAATATTTTTTTTAACACTCCACAACACACACATGGTAGAATCTTTAGAATCTTGGGGATGAAACAAGTATTACTACCTAATCTCTATTTAGGGATCCCCTTTTTAAAGGTAGAAATAAAGAAGATCTATGGAAAGACCTGATTGAGAAGTGCCTAAAAAATGGAAGGGGGGAAAGGCAAGTGGTTATCTTCAGTTGGGAGAATACTCATGTTGCAAACAATGGTCTCAGCAATACCATTCTATTGGAAATGAGATAAGTAATTGAGAGGGGAAGGGTGAATCAGTTACTCAAAACAAATCCTTTGTCCCTTAGATGTCTTAAATACTTTAACACTCTTACTCGGTTAGTTAAGATATTCTTTTGTAACTTGGGTGTCAAAGTAATCTTTATAATATCCAATGCAATTATACTTTAGAGATTAAGTGCAGAAACATAAAGCATGAAACAAATAACATATACATAGGTGACACCAAGATTTAACATGGAAACCCAATATGGGAAAAACCACCAATGTAACTAGTTATTATTTTTCACTCTTTTGAAGTGAGCCCTGTTAGGAGCCAACCCTGTTAAATTTAAAATAACACACTGTTAGGTGTGACCTTGTTAAAGGATTTAATCACCCTGTGAGGAGTGGCCTTGTTAGAGGTCTTCAACACTTCAACATAGAAATGGTACCTTGTGAGAGGATTTACAAAAAGACTGTTAAGTATACTATGTTAAGAGATTTTAGATCACTGCTACAATTGTTAGAAAGTAACAAAGAATTGACCTGTATGTATAAGAAACCGTCTTTGCTGATTTAGATCTCTGTTATGATTATATATGGATCCTTGTTGATCATATGTTCTATTGTAGCTCTGAGTGATCAGTACTTAATCAGAATCCTGTCTGATTTTGCCTTCACTCTTCATAACACATAATTCCACACTTCTGCTTTCTCTTCTTGCTGATCTCCTTTTTCTTCCACTTCCAATCCAAACTTGACCTTTCATTTATATGGTAGGCCCTGTCAAGTTGACTTGAATATAATTATAATAATAAATAAAAATTTAGTCGGCCTCATATAACCAATTAATTATAGAATATAAATCACTGTTAGTTGGTTGCCACTGAATGCCCGACCAAGACTGAAATGCTCAAGTGACTCGGTTAACACTAAACTTCCTTTAATGCCCGACTGAACTCAGTCAACACTAAATAACTCATTCTGTTCACCAATTGTGCTCGGTTTGAATGTAGACATTTGTGTAACATTACTATATGAGTGTAGATACATGTGTAACATCAATGACAATACACAATTGAATAATTGTATTCAACACAGTTTACCCAATGATATGTCTAGATATTCCAAAGAAAGTTTTAAAAAACTTAGAGAAAAAAAGGGGGAAATTCTTTTGGAATGGGGAAAATGAAGAAGAAAAAATACCTCTTGTGGCATAGGAAAAAAATAGCAGACCAAAAGCCAAAGGGGGAACAGGGATATGAAATTGGAACTATATGAATAAGGCTTTAGGAGCAAAGCTTGTGTGGAGTATGTATAAACAACCAAATCAATACTAGGCTGGAATTCTTCAAGCCAAATATTTGGATTCAAGGGAATGTGAAAGAATTATAACAATTAGGAATCCTCCAAAAGGCTCAAAAATATGGAACTTCATTCTGTCATGCAGGCAGGTGATAACAAATAATCTATCATGGAAAATTAGGAATGACACAAAGGCTAGTTTCTGGGAGGATTCATGGGATGGTCATAAGGCATTAAAAGATGATGGAATCTACCAGGATTTACAAACTCACTTCTTAGTAAAATGGGGAGAGAAAGTCAGTGATTATGTTATACAACAAGATGGTTTAGAGGGATAGTCTTGGAGTTGGAATATTTTTAAGAACAAAAAAAACAAGCAATGCAAACAATTTTTGCAAGCAGAAAATTCAAGATAACTGGAAAAGAGGATAGGCTTATATGGTGTGGTTCTCTCTCAGGGAACTTTTCAGTTAAGTTGGGCTACAAGTTTATTAAAGGATTAGAGGACTCAAAATTTTTTTCTCAAGATTTATGCTGGCACCAAGATGTGCTACCAAAGGCAGGAGTTTTATCATGGTTAGCCATTAAGGGAAGAATTTTAACTGCAGAAAGAAGGAAAAGAATGGGTATGGCAGTGTTAGTAATAACTGAGAGGGGGGGGGGAGGGGGGGTGAATCAGTGGCCTAAAAAATATTCCAATTAGCAACCCAAAAAACTTAGTACCACAATATTAAGCCTCTAGTTATCTTCAGTCCTATAAGATGAATGCCTCCAAATACTTTTATCAAATTACTACTGCTTGGAATGCTTTGTAAAACCTTCTACTGTTTGTTTACCAAATAATAGTCTGTTAATTTACCGAAAGATAGTAAATTATCTAGAATATACCGATCAATCCAGTTAAGCTACGTGTAATGAAAAACACTAAAGTAATGACTCATAAACACATTGACATATAGATTTTTAACGCGGAAACCCTTTTAAGGGAAAAACCACTTGGGACCGGTAACCCAAAAATTTCACTCTTCTAAAGTGAGCTCTGTAAAGAGCCAACCCTATTAAAGGTTACAAATACACTATTAGGTGTGACCTTATTAGAGGATTTAAAATTTTAGTCTATCATTTAATATCGGGCATCTGTATGCTACCTTCCTTGATCAAACACTCACTTGGCCTGTTAATAGGTATCTGGCATCTCATGCTATCTTCATGATCAAAATTTTTGATACTCCTTGGGATGTATCTCAATATAGAAAGGATCTTTAAAACTCGCTCGGTTAAGATACTTTCTAAATCAATGGTTAAACTAAAATAGTATGATCTGGTCACATACAACTTATACTTGCAGATTTTTAGATCTATTGTAATCTCATAAAACTATTCTGATTAATATATCTCAATTTATACCTTTTCTCCACTTTGATTCTACTTGGTGATGCTATGCTTTGTTGCTCAGTGTCCGCAAAAAAATTTAGCTCTTTCCTTAGCTTGATTTATCAGGACTGTATGAAGTTGTTCTTCATCAGTTTCTCTTCAACACCCTCTTTTTATTCATTCACCCACCATAATTCATAATGAATTGAGTTGTCTCTTTATAGACATGATATCACCATTGTTAGGTTCTTGATTTTCTTGATCTTGGCATGATCCACAATTCTCACCAATTAGATTTAAAGAAAAACTCCTGATTTGTCTTGTAGAGATCTTCATGCCAACTGTACAAAACAACTTTAAATCCATTACTTATCTCTGGCTTTATCTTGTTGATGGAAAAAAAGATAACTACCAGTTAAGTCTATATTTAGCTCTGTCAGCTAGATATTTTTTCATTTCTAAACTCAAGTTAATTTCGGTGTTTAACTCTTTGATAGCTTTGGTCAACACTCCATTTCTCCTCGGGCTTCTCCGTCAGTTTACACTATGTTTCTAGCCGTCGATTTTCTTTGTGATTCTGCTCGTCGGTAATGCTCATCGGTGTTCTTGCTTAGGCAACACTGTGACTTGAATTTTGGAAATCTTTGTCTGTCAGTATCCACTGACCGTTGGTGTTTGAAGTCACATTGTGAATGCTTGTCTTTTATGCATTACTGAAAGCATAATCTTTATCTCTTTGATTCTCTGAAGTCTTTGACACTTTGATTATAACCAATTAGATTATATCAAGTTGACATCAATGAAAATATAATCCATTAACTGATTTAATGTCTTGCATTATCTTTCTGCATTTCGGTGATCAACTTAACATCTTCAAACATTCAATCAGTTACATGTCATCAATCTCTCCCTTTGGTATTGATGGAAACATACTACTTTATCATACTATACTATCACTAATACAATATGAAATATAACAGTTTCATCAAGCTTTTCTATTGTAACTATTACAAATGTGTGGCTCTCGATAAGCTCAAAAATAGCTTTGATTTGTTTCTTGCAGAGTGGTTGTCTTCAATCTTCAATCCCTTCACTGGATAGATGTATCATCTGATATCTCTGTTTTGATATGTTCTCTTCCTTGACTGTTCCTCTTCTTTCTAATCTCTTTTTCCTTTGACAGCAATATTTCTCTTTTTCTGAACTCTCTCCCTTTGTTACTTCTCTCCCTTAGATGGATATTTCATATGTAATCAAATTCTCTCCCTTAGAATATTGATTAACTCTTCTTTTTGATTCTCAGGAACTTCACTTCATGGATAATGATATAATATTTTCTGATCAATGAGATAATCTCTCCCTTTAAAAGATAATGGAATTATCTCTCCCTTTGACAACAATGCCAAACAAAATAATCATCTATATCATGTTCCATTCCTTTGCATAATATATTCCTTGAGTTTCCCTATCCATCAGCATTACAATGTCACTGGTGTTTGGTGCATACTTGTACCTTTCTATGTACACATGTATCTATTGTTTTTCATCTTGGTTGTACATCAACATGAATGATATTTCTTTGTGTGTAGGATGATGTAGCCTCCTAGTCAGCTTATTGACCGATAGACAAGGATTGGACCCCTAGTCTCTGTCTCAAGTACTCAAATGTATCCTTTAGTAATGGCTTGATGAATATATCAGCTAGTTGTTCCTTTGATTGAACATATTCTAGTGTCACTTCCTTTGCTTTCACTTGTTCTCTAAGATAGTGATACTTGATAGCTATATGCTTAGTCTTAGCATGCATGAGTGGATTCTTAGAGATGTTTATTGCACTTGTATTATCACAATATATAATTACTGGTTCAAGAATCTTCTTGTGCATACCGTCCAGTAATTGTTTGATCCATGCAATATTTGAGAAATTTTTAGCAGAAACAACATAATCTGCTTCTGCAGTAGACTGATAGATGCATCCTTTCTTCTTGTTGATCCATGTGACAAGTTTGTCACCCATGAAGAATGCTCCTCCAGTTGTGCTATTTTGGTCATCAATGTTTCCAGCCCAATCAACATCTGTATAGACTTGTAGCTCAATTTTTCCTTCTCTTTTGTACCATATGCCATAGTCCTCGGTGTTCTTCAGATATCTCAGAATTCTCTTGATAGCATTCATATGTGATTCTTTTGGATTAGCAGAGAATCTTGCAACTATTCCAACTACATGTGCTATATCTGGTCTAGTGTGAACAACATACATTAGTTTTCCAATCATTGATCTATATAAGGTTTGATTTACCTCATTTTATTTGTCTTCTTTGGTCAACTTACATTCGATAGCCATAGGTGTTCCAACTGGTTTGGAATCTTCCATCTTGAATATTTTCAACACTTCCTTGATGTATTTGGACTGAGTGATATATATGCCTGCATCTTGTTGAAGAATTTGTAGACCAAGAAAGAATTTGATTTCTCCAAACATAGACATTTCAAATTCTTTTCTCATCTCATTAGCTTAGGATTTGCATAACATTTTATTTCCCCCAAAAATGATATCATCAACAAAAATTTCAGCAATCAGAATATTAAGTATAGATATTAATATATCTTATTTTAAGTATAGATTGCTATTTTCACTTGTTCTAACAAATTTTATGCTAATGAGATATGAGTGAATTATCTCATACCAGGCTCTTGGTGCTTGTTTCAATCCACACAAGACTTTATGTAGTCTGCATACCATGTTTCTCTTATCTGGATCAACAAACCCTTCTGGTTGTTCAATGTATACCTCTTCTTCCAGTATTCCATTTAGGAATGTAGATTTGACATCCGTATAGTATACCTTAAATCCTTTATATGCAACATAAGCAAGTAGGATTCTAACTCCTTCTAGTCTAGCAATGGGTGCAAAGGTTTCTCCACAATCAATTCCTTCTTCTTGTGCATATCCCTTGCATACTAACCTTGCTTTGTTTCTATTGACTTCTCCATTCTTATTCAGCTTGTTTCTGAATATACATTTGGTACCGATGACATTCTTGTCAGCTAGTCTCGGTACTAGTGTCTATGTATTGTTCTTCTCAATCTGTTCTATTTCTTCATTCATTGCGTTGACCCATTCTTCATTCTCAAGTGCAGTGTTAACAGATTTTGGTTCAAAATCACAAAGTAAACATTTGGTGTTTAGTGACTTACTTCTTGTTCTTGTTCCAACCTTCTTGTCTCCTATGATTTGATTGTGTGGATGATGTCTTCTAACATACTTGGAAAGTTTTGTTTTAGCTATTTTTTCATCATTTTGATCATCTTCTTGGCCTTTTTTCTCATCTCCATTGTTCGAAACATCATCTTGAGGATTATCCTGATTTTTGGTAATTGCATCCTGATGCTCGGTTGCAATGTTATGATGCTCAGGAGAGACACACTGTTGCTCGAGTAGAGTGTCTGGTTATGTATAGACAAACCTGTTGTAGTCCTCCAGTTCTCTTCTACTTTCCTTATCATTCTTTTCTACAAATTCATCTATTTTTACATTTGCACTTTCAATGATTTTGTTAGATGACTTGTTAAGACACTTATAGGCCTTGATTTTGGTTGAGTACCCTAGAAAGATACCTTATTCACTTTTGCAGTCAAGTTTTCCATTTCTATCATCCTTCAAAATATAACATTGACTACCAAAGATTCTAAAGTAACTTACATTGGGTGTGTGACCATACCAAATCTCATAGGGTGTCTTCTTTTTGTCCTTCAATTGTACTCTATTTAATGTGTAGACAACAATACTAACATCTTCCCTCTAGAAAGTTTGAGTGATTCTTTTATCAACCATCAATGTTCTTGCACAGTCAACAATTGATCTGTTTCTCCTTTCAGCAATTCCATTTTGTTGTATTGTTCTCGGTGCAGAAACCTATCTTTTAATTCCATGATCATTGCAATAGTTAGTGAATTATTTAGAAGTAAATTCTCCTCCTCTATCTGACCTTAAGCATTTCAATTTCTTTTCACTTTGTTTTTCTACCATTGATTTATACCATTTAAACATCTTAAATGCTTCAGATTTATCTTTTAAGAACACGACTGTCATCATTCTAGAATAATCATCAAAAAAGAGAATGAAATACCTATCTCCATAGTAACTCTTTGTCCTCATGGGTCCACATAGATCTATATGGACTATTTCTAGAATTGTATTAGATGTATGGGCTTTACTCTTGAAACTAGACTTTGTCATCTTACCTTTTTGACAATTCTTGCACATGATATGCTCGGGCTTGGTCATGCTCGGTAAGACTCTAACATTCCTCTTGTTTCTTATCTTTATCATGTTTTCAAAGTTCACATGACACAACCTTTTGCGCCACAACCATATGTCTTCATTTCTACCCATCAAGCAAGTGGTGTTAGTGTCATCAAGATAGAAAAGGTTACCTTTTGTATGCTCACCAGTACCAATCAATCTTCCTAATTCATTGAATATCTTTGCCTTCTTATGTTCAAATGATACTCTATGACCTGAATTGTTTAGCTATGAAACACTTAATAGATTATAATTCAGTCCTTTAACCCAGTAGGCATTTTCACATTTTATCAGGTTATTCAACATTATAGTTCCTTTACCTTCAATTGGACAAGGTGTATCATTTCCCACTCTCACTGAACCACCATTATAGTATTCCAAAGTCTCAAAATTTTGTTTATCGCCGGTCATATGGTGAGTGAAGCCACTATCTATGACCCAGATATCATTTTTACTAACTTTAGATATGAGTGCAGTTTCCACATACCTTTCTTCATCTTCATCTGAATCATCCTTCATGGCTACAAATACCATCTCGATGTCTTCTTCTGATTTAGTTTTGGTGTCATTAGCTCTGTTCTCATCTAGGAAACAATATTTCTTCCCTTTTTCCTTGTAGTCTTGGGTATCTCTCTTGTCAAATTGTTGGTTGCTCTGGTAATCTCTATTATCACCTTTATCAAACTTCTTCTCATATGATATGTCATTTCCTCTGTCATCTTTTCTTCTATTTGGACATCTTGCAGCAAAGTGTCCAACCTCTTTACAATTGGTAATTTACCTTTGCCTCTACAATCTTCTTTCCATTAGTGCTTCAATCTCATCAAGTCCTTGATCCTCATTATCACTGTCACTATCATTTCTAGCAACATGTCTATGACTTGAGTTGCTTATTTTCAATGAAGATTTGAATGCATATTATATAGATGGTAAGACACTATTTTCAAAGTTATTCACCTCAAATGAAATTAGTCTACCAATCAGACTATCTAGAGTAATTGTATTGTTTGCAATTGCTCTTATTTATGGAATAGCATAAACTCTAATAGCATATACAGGCAGTAAGGTTCTTAAGATTTTACTTACCACTGTCTCTTCTTCAAGTACACCTCCAACTCCTTGGATATCATTCACTACCTCTTTGATTTTGCAGCTATACGTGAGTGATGTTCTCTCCTTCTTTCATTCATAGGTCATCAAACCTCCCTCTTAGGCTTTCTGCCTTGGCTCTTAGTACATTGACATCTCCTCCATGTACCAGCTTCAACTTATCCCATATTTTCTTTGCAGAGGTGCAGGTTTTGATATCTTCAAACTCAAGATCATAGAGTGATGAGGTAAGTTCTATCATCATGCAATTATGCTCATGCTTTTCTCTTAATTGCTCAAGAGTATGAGGTCCTATAGGAAACACATATTCAGTATCAAGGTATTGAGTAATATCATTGCCAATACCTGATAGGTGGATTCTTATTATGCTTTGCCATGATGCAAAGTTGTCTTTATTCAACTTGGGAAAATCTTGTCTATTCATCTTGTGATCTTTTTCTTGAGCTGTTAAACTCCCTTTCTAAGCACACAAGCTTTGATACCAATTGTTAGTAATAACTGAGAGGGGGGGGGGGGGGGGGGGGGGGGGGGGNGGGGTGAATCAGTGGCCTCAAAAATATTCCAATAATCAACCCAAAAACTTAGTACCACAATATTAAGTCTCTAGTTATCTTCAGTCCTATAAGATGAATGCCTCCAAATACTTTTATCAAATTACTACTACTCAGAATTCTTTGTAAAAAATTCTACTATTTGTTTACTGAATAACAGTCTGTTAATTTACCAAAAGACACTAAATTATCTAGAGTATATCGATCAATCCAGTTAAGCTATGTGTAATGCAAAATACTAAAGTAATGACTCATAAACACATTGACACATGGATTTTTAATGCGGAAACCTTGTTAACAGAAAAACCACTTGGGACCAGTAACCAAAAAATTTCACTCTTCTGAAGTGAGCCCGGTGAAGAGGCAACCCTATTAAAGGTTACAAACACATTGTTAGGTGTGACCTTGTTAGAGGATTTAAAATTTTATTCTGTCATTTGATATCAGGCATCTGTATGCTACCTTCCTTGATAAAAAACTCACTTGGCCTGTCAATAGGTATCTGACATCTCATGATATCTTCATGATCAAAATTTTTGATACTCCTTGAGATGTATCTCAATATAGAAAGGATCTTTAAATCCTGCTAGGTTAAGAGACTTTCTGAATCAATGGTTAAACTGAAACAGTATGATCTTCTCACATACAACTTATACTTGCATATTTTTAGATCTATTGTAATCTCATAAAACTATTCTGATCAATATATCTTAGTTTATACCTTTTCTCCACTTTGATTCTGCTCGGTGATGCTGTGCTTTGTTTCTTAGTGTCCGCAGAAAACTTTAGCTCTTTCCTTAGCTTGATTAATCAGGACTATATTAAGTTGCTCTTCATCAATTTCTCTTCAACATCCTCTTTTTATTCATTCACCCACCACAATTCATAATGAATTGAGTTGTCTCTTTATAGACATGATATCATTGTTGTTAGGTTCTTGAGTTTCTTGATCTTGGCGTGATCCACAATTCTCGCCAATTAGATTTAAAGAAAAACTCCTGATTTGTCTCATAGAGATCTTCATGCCAACTATACAAAACAACTTTAAATCCATTACTTATCTCTAGCTTTATCTTGTTGATGAAAACAAAGATAACTACCAGTTAATTCTATATTTAGCTCTGCTAGCTAGATATTTTGTCATTTCTAAACTCAATTTAATTTCAGTGTTTAACTCTTTGATAGCTTCAGTCAACACTCGAGTTCTCCTCGGGCCTCTCCCTCGGTTTACACTATGTTTCTGGCCGTCGGTTTTCTTTGTGATTCTGCTCGTCAGTAATGCTCATCGGTGTTCTTGCTTGGGAAACACTGTGACTTGAATTTCAGTGATCTCTGTTCGTCGGTGGCCACTGACTGTCAATATTTGAAGTCACATTGTGAATGCTTGTCTTTTATGCATTACTGAAAGCATAATCTTTCTCTTTGGTTCTCTAAAGTCTTTGACACTTTGATTATAACCGATTACATTATATCAAGTTGACATCAATGACAATACAATCCATTAACTGATTTAATGTCTTGCATTATCTTTCTCTATTTCGGTGATCAACTTAACATCTTCAAACATTCAATTAGTTACATGTCATGAGGCAGGTCCTACTAGATGTATATTGTGTGAAAGGAATGAAGAATTAGTAGATCATTTATTAGTGCAATGAAAGTTTGCAGGAAAATGTTGGGATCATGTGCAGGATAAATTGGGTTGGTTAGGACCAAGAGAACAAACTATCAAAGGGATAATGGATGGATGGCTGAGATTGACAAGTAAACCAACTATATCCAATATATGGTTAATCACTCCATCTCTGGTTATGTGGGAAATCTGGAAGGAACACAGTAGATGGATCTTTAGGGGAGAAACTAAATCAATAAAGAGATGTCTCTATAGGATTGATCATATCATTGAAAGAGGTAATAGGATCCTCAGCCTCAAGGAAACAAGCTCTGCAAGTTCCTTTCAAAAAGAAGGATAGTGAAATTCAGAAGGTGTGGCCAGGCATAAGATTCAAATCCCCATCAGGTGCATTGGTAGGGAAAACTAAGAAGAAGGAAAAGAAAATCACATGGAAGAATCCCGAAGAGGGTTGGTTTAAGGCAAATTTTGATGGTGCAGCACAGAACAACCCTGACAGATCTAGGGCAGGCATTATAATTATAAATTCAAAAGGAGAGACAATGTTAATTGGAGCAATGAGATTGAAGGATGAGACTAATAATAAGGTAGAATGCAAAGAAACAATGATTTCAATTAAGGTGGCTAGAAACAAGGGAATAAAAAAACTTCATCTTGAAGGGGATTCATTGATCATTACACAGGCCATAACAAAATTAAATATTAATGCATGGCATCTCCAAAATTATATTGACATAATTAGGGAGGATTTAAATCATTTTGAGGATTTCAGAATAACACATATAAGAAGAGAGGGTAATAAAGATGCAGACATGATGTCAAAATGGACCACATCATTGGAGGAGGTGGAGAAATTATATTATGAAAGCTTTGAGATGGAAGATGACTGGATATTAGTTTTCCCTAGCAACATTTAAGGTATCATGTAGAGTGATGAAACGCGTGTAAGGCTTGCCTTGAAATGATGAAGAAAATCATTTTCAAGATCGGCAAAAAAGGTAAGAATATGCATTCATATGATTAAGGGTGATGGCTTTAGAATGTCTTTAATATGAAGTGCATAACGATGACAATCAAGTTGGCGATAAAAATGGCAAGTGACGCTAAATGCGTGTGAAAAGATAGATTGATGTAAAGGACAGCTTGACGTGACGAGAGTTAATGCAAAAAGGTGTCACTCTCTTATTAAAAAAAAGCAATTCACTTCATCAGTAACTCTTTGTCGATTTACATGGCGGACAAAGGTGAAGAATGGTGTTTGGAGATGGAGCCAAATTTCACTTTCCAAACAAAGAAACAATAGAAAGGTTTGTTTGGCCCAGTGGAGAATATCAGACTAAATAAGATGCTAATTCTTCCCACAAAGAAGGTCATTACAACAGTGTCACGTACTCTGGGCCCTCTCTTCCAAAATGACCAGTGTAGATGGAAGTTGCTAGTGGATATAGCGGCTATGGTAATGGCATGGGGGTTAGAAATAGGGGAGCATGAAGATAATGTGAAATAAGTCATGAATTCCCTTTTTGAGGCTTCTTTAACTAAAGGGATTGAATCCCTTATGGAATGGGCTCACCCAGGGTGGGCGTTTGATTATAGTGAGATGTTTGAGGATGATGAGGAGGGTAGTGAAGTAGGAATAATCCCATTTCTGAACTGGCCAAAAAGGGTGAAGAAAGAAGCATACACTAAGGAAAGGAAGAAAGCTTCAAAAAAATTAGGTAAAGCCATCTGTGAAGCGCAGGCAGGAAAAGTGAGGGTGGTAATGCCTCTGGTGTTTTCAAGGAAAAGGAGGTTTGTAAGGCTACGGAAAGGGAGAATTGTGAAAAATGAATGAGGGAGAAATGTTTCAAAATTTTGTGCATAATAATGCATAAATCTAAAATTTTGAAAAGGTAAGGAGAATGACAGCACCTGCAATGGATCCTTTTTGAGTGATCAAGCCTGGAATAGGAAGATGCCAAAGCGATGAAAGAAGGGCTAAAGGATTTTGTCAAATTTGTGAACAATACAACAAACACCAGTGTTCGAAGATATCAATTTTTTGACAGTTGGGAAGTCTACAGTTTGCCTCTTTTGAAATTCTAAGCAATGAAATATTGTCCTCTAATGTTAATATGCTAAGACTATAATAGCATGGTATTGAAAATAAAGGTTTACTATAGGATGTTATAAGTGATAAATGTAAAGGGGGATATATAGATTTCAAGAAATGAGTCTAGAAATGACTCCATATATACAGAATGTATTCATCTTTTAATGAATAAAATATAACCTATTATTGACCCAAAAAAAAAGTGTAAATTAATAATATATGTAAAAATCTCAAATTTATGAACAAGTTTCTAAATTGATATGTTTTATTTCGAAAAGATTTTAAATAATAATATACAATAAATTATATAGAAACTTTTATTTGTGGTAAAAATAATATAAAATAAAAAAATACTTATAAATTAGTAATATATGCAAAAATATCAAATTAATCAAGCAAGTTTCTAAGTTTATATGCTTTATTTTTAAAAAGGATTTTAAATTAATATAAATATATAATAAATAATACAAAAACATATATATTGCATACTAATATTTTAAATTGGTAAAACAAGTTTCTAAAATTCATATATTTTGTTTTAAAAATATTCTAAATTAATAAAGTATAAAATGAACAATATAGAAACATTTTTATTATAAAATAACATATATTTATTATACATATATATTATAAAATAACATATATATATATTTTTTTTGATCGGTAAAATAACATATTTATATTATAAGAAACTCTAATAACATAAAAAATAGAGCGCGGCGGGCGGGAAAAACGTTGGAGGCAACGATCACCTGCAACTTTCTGAGCAGAAGCAAAGAACCAAAATGGAGGGATGTTTTTCAAGAAACATGCGGGTTTTTCTTATCGCTCGCAGTATGTGGAGACTTGGCCTCTTAACAGAAGATTCTAGTCAAAGTTTCAAACAATTGCTCCAACTTTTAGGTCAAGGAACGATTATTCCAACCGTAAGTGGACACAAAAACTGATCTGGAATGGAAGGATAAGGGAGAATATGGATTTCAGGCAAACATAGAAAGCGGATTATGTGCATTTTAGGAAGTGTTTTGTCTTTAGAAAGATAGAATGCAAGTTTTACAAACCAAAAAAATCTAAGGAGATAGGGGAGATGAATAGCTCAAATGGTCAAGGGTAGACCTCACCAGATAATATCAGGTATGAGATAACCTCCACTATTCAAATTTTTGATTCCCATTGGCAGGAAGCCACCATTTCCTTACAAGAAAAAACTTTTTTATTTAAATGGTTAGGGCCATGACCCTCATTAAACACTATTAGATCATGGTGTAAAGCTGGTTGGGGGGAAGGATGCCGACTTAAAACCCTAACGAATGGATTCTAATTGGGGGTTTGTCCCACAAAGGAAGATAAGGACTAGATTCTCAATAATGTTCCTTACCTCATAAAGGGTCGGGGCCTTTATCTGAAGAATTGGGAAGCAAATTTTGACCCACAAAATGAAAGAATAAAGGAATATCCATTATGGTTAAGCCTCCACAACCTCCCAATAGAATACTGGGGTGATGAAACCGTGAGAAATATAGGAAGTATCATAGGAACTTTCTTAAAAGTGGAGGAAATGATAAATGATAAGGATGCTTCTATACATCCTCGTATTCTGATTAGTCTACAGGAAAATGATCCAAAACTGGATACAGTAACCTTGGGAACAAATAAAGGGGTCTGGAAATAGAGAATCACAATCTGGAATACTGATGAGGGGATGATCAATGCTCGGGAGGGAGATGAGGGGGCTTTATGGAAAGGCAAAGGTCTAGAGCAGGAAAAACTCCTAGATGAACTAGAAAAAAGAGTTCTAGATCAAGAAACTAAGAAGCCTGAAATAGCTGAACAATTTATAGCCCAACCTTTAAATGATTCACCACCCTGGAGAAAGGAGTTCAGGAAGGCTATAGATGATACCCTTAATGGGGAACAAAGGGGTGAAAGGAAAACCACCATTTTTCCCTCCACTCAAATGGTGAAATGTACACCTTTCTCACACTATTTGGAAGCCACAGATATTGAGCAAAGATCCCCATCCCTGGAAATCCCTGGAACCTTCTGTCAGAATGAGGTAAATCCTACTCAGGATTTCAACTTGGAAGATTGTGAGAAGGTTGGATTCCCTATAATTCAAGACACCTTTGAACACCGAAGCCCTCTCCAGAGGAACCAATAAAGGGACAAATTAGTGCCCACCCAGACCTAGAAGATGGAAGAAATTTAGATAAAGAGTCAGGAAAGTTTGGAACTGGCTTTGAAACTAGAAATAAGTAGGAGGACTTCAAAGATATAGATATTTCACCTATAAGGAACCTGAGAAAATCCTTAGAAGAGGAAAAGGAAAATGAGGAAGCTTCAGAAGAATGGGAGTCAGAGTTTGAGGGACAAAATGGAGAAAATGATGTAAATGACATGGGTCTTTTTGAAACTATGGGAGTTCTGGAGAAAAGAACAATTATGTAAACTACATCCTCCCGCAAAAAACTAAACACTGGGAAGAAATAGAAAAGAGGGACAAAATCTACTAGGAAGAGGTTGGAAATTGTAGGGAATGCTGCCGACCAAACCAAACTTTTAAGATCGGTAAATGGTTATGCCTTTTCCCAGGAGCCATGAAAACTTTATCATGGAATGTCAGGGGCTGTAATGCCCCTGACAAGATTCATTTGATAAAGAGGTGTCTTGATCAAACGAAGCTAGATTTAGTGCTGCTACAAGAAACTAAAATTAAAATTGAGGATGGTGGATTTTTTTAGGAGAAAGTTTGGTAGATGGAAATGTGAACTTGTGGGAGCTCAGGTGCTTCTAGAGGCTTGGGTGCTCTTTGGAATGAAGGGACTTTGGAGGTTATAGTTCAACAAACTAATCAATACTGACAATGAATAAGAGTGCTTGTGAAACAACTTCATTGTCACATTTATTTTTTTAACATTTATGGACCTAATAGTAGGACACAAAAAAGGATGTTATGGAATAATTTGACAGACATCTTGGAGAATTTAGGTGATGAAGTGGTAGCTTTAGGTGGTAATTTTAACACTATCCTAACCCCTAAGGATAAAAAAGGTGGAAAGGGGTGGAGCAGCGAAAGCCAAAGGGACTTTTGTTCCTTTGTCACTGGTTGTGGTATGTTGGAAATTCCTTTTAAGAAAGGAGATTTCACATGGACAAACAAAAGATAAGGCTTCTTGAACATTGCGGAGAAGCTAGATCAGTTATTTATAGACGGTAACTAGGCAGACACAGAATGGTCTCGTGATGCAAAGATTCTCCCTTTCAAAGGCTCAGATCACTTTCCAATATGTCTAAGAATACAAAATGAAGATTCTCTGGATAGATGCCCCTTTAGATTTGAGGCAATGTGGTTTACTGCGAATGGCTTTAGTGATTTAATTCAAGAATGGTGGTCACAAGCTCCCAGGAGACCAAGTAACAAAGATTTCATTTTTTTCAAAAAATTGTAATTTCTTAAAGACCAATTGAAGATTTGGAATAGGACACACTTTAAAAACATTTTTATTGAAAAAAATAAAGTGGACGAAAAACTAACAGCCTTCATTCTGAGGGTTATTGAGAAAGGAATGGAGGAGGTTGACTTTCACGAGGAAAAGAGATTACAACATGAACTATAGGATTGCTTGAAGAAGGAAGAAATTTTCTGGAGGCGGAAATCTAGAGAGACGTAGCTCAGGGATGGAGACCTAAACACAAATTTTTTCCATAACTCTCTAAAACAATGAAGAGATAATAACAAAATTTTCAGCATCCAAAATTATCAGGGCATAGAAGTTCAGGATAAAGAATTGATCAATAAAGAAGCAATTGCCTTTTTTCAAAAAATAAAGCAACAGAAAACAAAGATAGGAAACTTATTGAGAAAGCCTTAGAGGTAATCCTCGCTTTGGTGAAAATGGAGCAAAATAAAAATTTAATTGCCCATGTTTCTATGGAAGAAGTGAAAAAGGCTTTGATGGGGTTAGGAGGTGACAAGGCCCTGGGGCCTAATGGATTTCCAACAATGTTCTTCCAAAAACTATGAAATATTTTTGGAAAGGAGCTATGGGAGGTGGTGGAGGAATCAAGAGTAGGGGGCTTTGTCTTAAATGATCTAAACACTACCTTTATTGCTTTAATCCCAAAATGAGAAACATAGACTAATTTTAAGGATTTTAGACCTATTGCACTTTGCAATACAATCTACAAGATAATTGCAAAGCTTATAGCTAATAGACTTAAGAAGGTCCTGAACACAGTCATTTCTGAGGAACAAAGTGGTTTCTCCTCGGGATGGTCAATTTTTGAAGGGGTGGTGATAGCACATGAAGCAATCCAATCAATCAGATCCTTCAAGAGTCAAAAAATGATGGTCAAGCTAGACGTTAAAAAATCCTATGATGAGGTTGGCAGAAACTTTTTACTAGAAGTTCTAAGCATATTTGGGTTTGAGAAAGATTGGATTAGATGGGTTTAGAGTTGCATAGAGACCCCAAGATTCTCGATTCTAGTAAATGGGAGCCCACAAGGTTTCTTTTAATGGGACAACGACATCAGACAAGGAGACCCTCTCTCCCCTTTTCTCTTAATTATAATGGTGGAGGTCCTAGGAAGATTAATCTCTCATAAATGGGAAAGTGGGGTTTGGAAGGGTATCCAAATCATAGAAGGTGTGAAGGCTCTCTCTCTCTCATATACAATTTGTTGATGAAACTTTCTTAGGGGGGAATCCTTTGATCAAGAGGCTAGAGCGATGAAAGAAACTCTAGATGTATATGGGAAAGTTTCAGGGCAGATGATAAATTGGAGGAAATCTGAGATTTTTTCTTTAATACCCCACTACATATACAAACTAGGATCAGTAATATTTTAAGCATGAAAACAAGCCTCTTACGTAGTAGATATCTAGGCATCCTTCTTTTCAAAGGAGGAAACAAAGTTGAGTTTTGGAAGGACCTAACAGAGAAATGCCTAAAAAAGATGGATGACAGGAAACGAAGATGGTTATCATCTGCTAGGAGAATTCTCATGCTACAAACTATGATCTTTGCTATGCCAGTGTATTCTATGATGTGCCTGGACATTCCAAAGAAAGTAGTGAAGATTTTGGAAACAAAAATAAGGAAATTCTTTTGGTGTGGTGCAAAGGAAGAAGATAAAATACCACTGGTTGTATGGGAAAGGATATGTAAACCAAAGGCCAACGACGGTGTAGGAATAAGAAATTAGCAAATTATGAATAAGGCACTAGGGGAAAAATTAATATGGAGTATGTATAGAAACAATAACCTCTATTGGGAAAGGATCCTCCAAGAAAAGTATTTGGATTCTAGGGAAAGCTCGAGGGTTCTTACAATTAGAGATCCCCCACGGGGGTCAGCTATTTGGAACTTTATGTTTTCATGTCGCCCAGTCATTAATGAATATATCACATGGAAAATTAGAGATGGTAACTCTGCCCTCTTTTGAGAGGATTCATGGGATGGTCATGCTATTTAAATGGAGGATAGGGATATGCTTAAATTGAAGGATTACTTCCAAACAAACTAGGGAGAAAGAATCAAGGATTACATGGAACAAACTATAACTGCAAAAGGATTTAAATGGGAATGGAAAAGGATAGACAATGAGAACCTTACCTTAGAACAAAAGGATAAAATGGTAGAGATTTTCAATAGTAGAAAAGTGACCTTAATTGATAAAAGAGACATGATGAGGTGGTGTGGCTCCTTATCAGGCGAATACTTAGTAAATTTGGGCTATAAGATGCTGGAGAATTTAGAGGCACCACAGGTTGTCTCACAACATCATTGCTGGACCAAAGGAATATTACCAAAGGCAGAGGTTTTGCCTGGTTAGCATGCAAAGGAAGAATCATGACTGGAGAAAGGAAAAATAGACTTGGCCTGATGGGTCATACCCGATGTGCATTATGTGAATGCAATAAGGAAATGATAGACCACTTGTTGATACATTGTGAATTTGCAACACAGTGCTGGAACTTTGTCCAAAGCAGTTTAAATTGGTAGGGACCGAGAGCTAACACAGTGAATGAGGTTTTTGAAGGATGGCCTAGGGAAAGCAAAAAATCTACCTTATCAAGTATATGGATGATTTTACCCTCCATGGATGTTTGGGAGGTATGAAAAGAATGAAATAGGCAAATTTTTAGAGGAGAAAATGAATCAATTAGCAGATTCATGAATTGATTGCAACATGCTATTGAGGAAGTTGTAAGCACATCAGCAACAAGGAAGCAACTTTTAAAAATTCCCTAAACAAAATAAGATATTATTATTCAGATGAAGTGGCCAGGAATAAGATTTATCTCACCTTCAGGAGCTCTAGTGACCAGGCAAAGGAAAGTGGAAAAAGAGTAGATTAAATGGCAACCCCCAGAGGCTGGCTGGATAAAGGAAAACTTTGATGGCACAGCTAGACACAACCCAGGCCAGAGTGGTGTAGGGGTAATTTTTAGAAATGGAAAAGGTGACACTGTGTTGATGGAAACAAAACAATGTGAGGACGACACTAACAATATGGCAGAGAGTAAGGCTACTTTACTTGCAGTTGTGTGTGTTAATTAGTGCACCTATTATCTACAACATGACACTTCAATAGATCATTAGATTAGTGAAAAAACATAAAATCAAGGGTTTCAAACTAAAATAGTAAAACCGATCTATTGCTTCCTATCTAGGAGGAGTTTGAAGAATGCCATAATCATGCCCTCAGATTATGCACAAATTAGTGACATATACAACCAAAGAATGGAAGATTTATGAAAAACTAATCTAAATGATTAAGAAACATGCATATTAGTTCTAAATATGAAGATAATAACAATGCATAATAGTAAATCTAAGATGCAACATGGATTCAAAAATAATCTAAACAACACAACAATGCTTTAAATCTAAAATTCAGGGCCATTTGAGCTCAAAGACTCATTCTATTTATAGAAGAAATGCGGAGAGAGAGGGGACAAGGTTCATTAATGGAGGTGTAAAAACCATTAATGAGGTGTAAGAAGCATTAATGCCAAAGGCATTAATAAGGCATGGGCTTGAGGAATCTCCATTAATGATGTATTAATGAGATTAATTAAGAGGCATGGTGAGGGTGTAAGTCCAAGCTTGAGAATGTGGACTTCGAGGGAGTCAAGCTTGAGAAAGTTGACTTTCTCAAGTGGGTTGAGTTCCTAATCACATGATTATGAATGTGACATCATTAGGAAGTGGGTTAAGAGGGGATTAAGATTAGGATTAGATTTAGCATGGGGGGAATAGGTTGGGATGGGTTTGAACCCATGGTTGAAGTGGTTGAGGTAGGTTACATTAGGGGTTAAAGGAATATTAATGAAATGAATTATAATTAATATATTCATTAAAAAATAGGGAAATTAATTATTTAAGTTTTTGATTGCTTTAGATAATTAATTAGGACTATAGCCAATTAATTAGATTAATTTAGGCTAGAAGATAGGCTTTTTGCAAGTGATTAGATATAATTAGGGTTTTATTTAATTCCTTTTAAATTGATTACCTTAGCCAGGTTTTGTTTTGAATTGAATTGATTTGATTGAATTGGCTAAGGTGATTAATAAAATTTAGTGATTGAATCACTTAGGAGTTTAAATCTCATTTGAAAGAATTATGCCAGCCGATTGAAGAGTTGTCTGGACATAATTGGGGGTATGATCACACTTAGGGAAAATAGGGTCTATGGTCAGAGCAGACCAAATCCAGGTGGTTACATTTTCCCCTCTTTGAATTGATGTGTGAGAAACGCATTGATTAAAATAATTTTTTTGATTTTTGACTTTAGAAAGTTTGAGAATTTCGCTCATGATCGAACGAAATTCCTGATGAGATCAGTCTCGCACTTGATTGAACTAAACTGAAAGAATTGAATTTTGAACTTGGTTATCATACAAAGGTCAAATAAAAGATCTTAAAGATACCATTCCAAACTTGGTTGTCATCCAAAATTGATAACTGATTTCGAACTTGGTTGTCATCCAAAAGTCAGTATGAAGCTGCCA
Organism: Thuja plicata; assembly: GCA_018584345.1. Taxonomy (NCBI): domain Eukaryota; kingdom Viridiplantae; phylum Streptophyta; class Pinopsida; order Cupressales; family Cupressaceae; genus Thuja; species Thuja plicata. The sequence goes on from MU223404.1 coordinate 1,118,257, forward strand.
GGAGCTTAGTAAGAATCTTTTAAACAAGATATCCATCTTATGAGAACCAAAGCTTTCTATCCAACAGTTTCGACTTAGTCAAGGAAACTGTCATGCCCCTACTTGTTTGATAACGAAGTCATTTATAATGTTGTTTCTAGCAAAAATTTGATTGAATATAGTGTGATCATGCCCCCTTGGGAATGAAATCGAAGGAAAGAAATAAAATCCCTCTGTTGAAATGATGTATCACTTGCATGGAGAGGTTAGGGAAAGAAAGAATGAAGTAGAAGAAGTGGAGAAATGGGGGTGTATTTAAGAGTAAGCACACGAGAACCAAGTTAATTACATGAAAATTTGAGTGGTGAGACTGATAAAATGATATCGGACCAAGATTTTTGATGAAATGTGTAAATGTTGATGATATAGAACCTGGAAAACTGAATTTTGGAACATATTGAGTGATTCTGCATTTTTAGGAGCTTGTCGCAAAAATGTTACTGTACTGTGTAAAATGACGTAGGCACCTTCAATTTTGTTCCCGATTGATCAAAAGAGAATAGAAATGGAGTTTCAGTGGCCTGGGAGGAGTTCTGGAGCCTCTAAAATGCTAAAAAAGCCAATATATATCTCAAAAATCACTCTTTTACTATTCATTTTCACTTTTACCCATAGTAAGTTCTAGAGCTCTGTAGAGAAGATGGTGGTCCTTGTGAAGAAACATCATTTCAAGCTCAGCCATCGACATCAGCGCCCAGCCGATTACGCACCTCCGTTAAGTACTTGTAAAACTTCCTCATGAATTTGGTATTTTTCATTTTCATTCTTTCTAGTAGTTTTTATAGCCAGTTGATTTCTAGGTTGAATCCGGTATTTCGGATCGCACCTTGTGAAATCTGTGTCATATCTGGTTTTTCCCAGATTGCATCCTGCTATCCAGGATTCCTGCGTCGCATCTAGTATTTTATGGATCACACCCTGTTGAATTCATATGTTGTATTTTAGGATAGGAAATCAGTTTTGTGGCATACCCTACCATTCAGGATCATACCCCATTTTCGGGGTTGCATCCAGGATTTCTGACATCGTACCCAACATTCTCCATCGCATCCTATTTTTTTAGGATCGCATCTAGTAAAGAGATCGCACCATGTATATCCAGGATCACATCTTATTTTTAGACTTAGGATTTTAGTCAACTGTGAACCGTTTTCCTTCTATGGACCTTGAATCACTTAACTGATTATGTTTCTATATTTTTGTTATAGATAGAGCATTGATTTGTCTTTGTTATTTGCTATCTTTGTGTAAACTAGGTCACTGTTGATGTAGTAGCATTTTGAGGGACATATCTAGGGTGTGTTCTTGCCTTGGCCCGACAACTGACAAATGATGAGTGAGACATAGTGGTCCATGTAGGATTACGATCATTGATTGATTTACCTGATATTGGAGTAAATTGAGGGCTGTTGACTGTTCTTGCTGAGAGATGGCACTCAGAGCACAACACCTTCCATCTCTCGATTGGGGAGATGACAGTCACGCCAGAGGGCATGTGGCAGATTCTTCAAGTGCCAGTGATAGGTCGTGAGGTGTGTTTTGAGGCGAATTCTACCATGGACATTGGTGTAGCACATCATTTCTTCCAGGATGATAGTATTTCTCACAAAAATATTTCATGGGATTACATGTGCGCTCACTATGATCGTCTATCTGTATACCTGGCAGGACTGATCGGTGGCATCCTGATGCCAGATAGGGGACACCATGAATTTCTTATAGGATGGGTGGATATGCTTGAGTAGATGGTTGTATCTGGATGGAGATTTGCATGGGGTAGCTGTATTCTAACCTATAAGTATAGGGAGCTCCACGAGATTGTTTATCAGTATACCCAGAGTATGACTGTAGGGATCTTGATTTTGCAGATTTGGGCTTGGGAACACATCCCAGTGACATGACCTATTGTAGTCAGGTAGTGAGCACCTGAGCAGCCGTATGTTTATATGTACACAAGTTTGATGCAGTAGCCCCATCTGGGCAAGGTAGAGTACTGGCAGCGTCTTTTTGATGATATGACAGTTGTAGTATGGCGGTCGTACTTGGATTGTGAGGAGTGGTCCTCAAATAGGAGATAGGTGCCATAATTTTTCTAGAGTAGATACCTGATTGGCCAGACTAGGTACATCATAGAGCATTTCATACATACCCATGTATTGAGATAGTTCGACCGACGACAGGGCAGGAGTCAGAATATTACAGTATATGCTCAGATGAGTGATGAGACACCATTGTGGGGCCCTCTGTTGAGTTATGAGACCACACACCAGGAGATCAGAGATATGGTTGGTGTTGACTGGGAGATTTGGCTTGATGTGGAAGATGCAGGATTTTCAGATGGATATTTAGTAGAGATGCTCCAACATCCATTTCCATGGTTTACAATTCCGGAGGAGGCCATTTCTCATATTAAGGACCCTATAAATTATGATCTTGATGATCGCCCTACTAGAGGTAGATGAGGATCACAGAGAGATAGGGGTGCTAGGGGTACGGACAAAGGATGAGATGGTAGACACCCTCCTCCAGATGATGGGGATGAATGTGGAGATGACAAGGGTGGTGGAGCTGTGGGTGGCATTAGAGAGGGTCGGCGCACTCGATTTAGATTTGTTGCTCCCAGGATGGATCCAGGGTCTTTACTTATAGGGGAGCAGTAGAGACAGAGGAAAAAACAACAACAAAGGCTATAGGATAGGTCCTCTGGGCAGGATTCTGGTAGGGATTTAGGTAGGGACAGAGATCCCTTATCACAGTGTGAGTAGGAACGTGAGCAGCTCAGAGCTAGGATTACAACATTAGAGGCCAGGCTCACCGCAGCAGATGCCAGGATCACTATAGCAGATGCTTTTCTTGTCAATAGAGATAGACATTGGAGAGGCTCAGAGCAGAGAGAGAGATACGTAGGCTCAGACTACAGTGCATCAGGCACAAAGAGCGACCTACTATTATGCATTGTATCATGCTGCAGTACCAGAGGGGCAGAGAGATGTGTCCTTTTCATGGTTGGCCCAATAGTCAGAGGGGGCCATTCCACCTCCAATAGTTCCATTTGTACCACCTCCTCCTCCTCTAGATCAGGGAGAGGGGGGAGTCAGAGTTGATATTATACTTTGTCATATATATTTTTGAGATCATATTGTATAGCTGGATCCTTATGAGATCATTCTTTTTGTATGATGACACTTATACATGTATATCTGATTCATCCTGATACTCTGATACTCTTTTTGTAGACTTGTGCCATTTTGTTGATTTGTACCATGATTTGATATATATATCTGATGCAACTATTTTTGATTCTAACATGTTTCATGAGCTCTCTTTGCTTTGATAGATTTGTTTGCACATGTGATTATATTTATCTTGGTCTTATGATGAGTTATATTTGGAGATGATGACATCATTTAAGTGTTTGGATTTATCACTTATATAAATGTGTTTCAAATGGTACTATGTGAATATGAAAATGTATGTTTTTGAGTTTTTCTTTATGAAAGTAAGATGTATGGATGCACTTAGGATGTAGAATAAAATGCAATGATTTGAATGCTTTTTTGTTTTTGTATTTTTCTCTTTTATATATGAATGCAGAATGTATGTTATGGATGTGCAACGACATTTATATCAGTAATAGTTGATGATGTAATTAATTTGGATAAATGAATGAGAAATAGAAATAATTTTGAGCTCAAATTCCTTATGCTTTTATTTCTCTTTAAAATGAACCATGCAATCCCTAAATGCATCTACATGCAGACTCTTACGACTTGTCACTGATTTGTAGATATTGTAACATTTTTATCATCATTGGGCACTATTTGGAATGGATACCACCTGATAGTACAACAATCACTAATACCCACTGATATTATGAAAGTATGAATACTATGTTTAATTGGATGTAATGTCAGAAATAGACTTAGGCATCAAGGAATAGAAGCCAGGATGAAAAGTTAGTCACCTTCCTTTTACTATATCAGAATCTGTGTAAGGTAAGATATTGGACTCGCAATGACCTTGAAAATTCATATCCTTGGGTACATTATGTTTCGTATACCTTAGTGAGAATCTGAGTTCAGAAAATAGACAAGGAAATTGTTTCAACCTCACTGTAGTTTACACATAACAAAGATCGAGATATATGCGGCTATCCACTCATGTTGGCAACTCTTACCATAAACATCCAAGTTAGGTGAAATTTATAGGATCACTTGGAACAACCACCATACACAAAAAATCAAGAAAATGTTATGACCCCTATCCTTGCGACTCTTTGTCTTTGCGCAGACGTCATGGAGTAACTTGGAAGACATAACAATCATCAATTGAGAATCAATCAAAGAAAACTTATAACTGCTTAGATTCCCCTAGTTAAAACATCATCAATACATAAAAGAGTCATAATCAAACCAAGATCAAACTGTGTTCTTAAGTAGTATTTAAGAAATACTATTGATTCAATTTTCACGCGTAGTAGAGATTCATCAATCAAAATGTGAAATTTTAAGCAATATGTGTTCCTGTTTATGTATAACCTTGTTTTTGTTCGCAATCCAATGTAGGTCATAGGGCCACCATTTACGTTAAAGCGATGTTTGTGTTGGATAGGTGGTTTGGAAAGATACACCCTCGTTTTGGGAAAGTGAAAGTTTGGTGCAAGCATCGAGAAGCATCATGTCACAAGATAAACCTTCCTAGGATGACCTAGTAGACACAACCTAACATGCTAGCAAAGATGCCCCCAATGTAGAAAGATTTTTTCCCTAAGATAGAAATGTAGATAAATCCCAAGCAAGGATAGGACATTTGTAAGGAAACAGAGTCAGTCCATAGCACAGGTATAATCGTGAAGGCGTAGTGTCAGCAATGCATTGATAGATAGAGCATAGAATACAAGTGATGTCTGATTGCCAGGTTTTCACCACTTGGAAAAACTTATTCACTCTTTTTGCTACCAAGATGCTTGTTTTAGCAGGTTTTCATCAAGGCACTTTTCTCCTTTTTTCAAATTTTTTTCTATTTTTGCTATTTTGAATGTTTTTGTAGTATCAAGGCGCCTGTTTGCCAGGTTTTCACCAAAGATACCTTTCTTCAGGACTTTTTCAACTATTTTTGGTATTTTATGAGATTTTCACTGTATAGGCTCTGCTAACCAGACATCAAGTGTAGAACCGCTTCAAATGTAGAGTATTGATAGGATCCAGAAGGAGATCTCCCTCAAGTGTAGCCAGTTGATAGGCTCTAGTCCCAAAAGTAGCAGTGATAATATAAGGTCCCAACCAATTAGGTTCAAACTTTCCTTTCTGCTCTCTGTTAGGCTGATTCTTAGGATTCTCTTTTAGGACAAGATCCCCCACCTAAAATTTTCATGGTCTGACCTTTTTATTGTATCCTTTGGACATTCTTGCCTGGTATACTTTAAGATGATCGAACAAATTTTTATATATGGTTTATTGTGACAAGTTTCATTTTGAATAGCATCTTTTTCCATTACTAATAACTCATATTTATAGCATCAAACAAATTTTTAATTATGGTTTATTGTGACAAGTTGCATTTTGAATACTTCCTTTGCAGAATAGGGCTAATTGCATACCTAAAATGGAGGATACTTAATATAGTTAACACAATTTTTCAAATTTGGATGGAAGAAAGGCGGAGCCAAACTGTGTGAATTAATTGTGTAATTGAAGTGTAATTCAATGAGAAGCTACATTTCACTAGTAATGCTTGTTAGTTGATAGGCTTATTGTGTGGGCAATCCATCTATACTTGTCTCATGCCATAAATATGATTTTCAAGTGATTTTTAAATATATACCAAACATTTTCCAATAAATGTACACCCCACACACACTTTACCCCCAATTACTAATTTAAAGGATCCCCCAAAATGATCACATGTACGAATAACAGATCATTTTTTAGCTTTTTTGGTTGGTAACTGGCTTATTTGTGCACCACTATTGGGACATTTGTGCACAACTACTAGGAAATTTATGCACAAGTACTAACAATTTTGAATGAATGGATATTGGTGCATCTTTGAGTGGGCACCAAGTGATAATTTGAAATGGTCATTTTTGGACCCTTCAATGATTGACAATCTCTATAGGGAGTTTCGTTAATACCTAGAAGCCAAGAAATATTTTTTAAAGTGTAAACTTGCATAAGAAGACAACAAGAAAAATTGTCGAAATCTAAATTATAGTACTTTAGGCTCTACAAGTTCCCTAAGTTAGGGTGTGTGACTATCGGTGCTCTTCCCCTATGTCCTATTTTTAAAAGAGAACATTCATTATTTTTATATTTTTCATAAAAGATCGTAGAAAGAAAGAGGTCATGTTAACTTATATAAATTTGATTTTTAGAAAGGAACCAAAATGTTTGAGTTTTAGGAGGGAATGAAAATGTTTAGAGGGAAAAGGAGCCATGAATGTAAAGAACTATTACCTATTTTTCATACCCATAAAAAATATGGTTCTTTACATTGATTCTTAGGTTTGAGTTACAAATAAAATTTCTAAGAGCTTGTCCATATATTTAAATATTAAAGGGAATGTAATAAGGGATTTCATTGTTTAAAATATTTCATCTCCCACATTATTGCCCTTGGCCCTTTTGTCTTTTGACTTGGTCAAAATGGAAAATCATGTTAGTTTCAGATCGAAGAGTTTTGGAGGGAATTTTCTCAATCAATAAGGTTAGTTTCTTTTGCTAAAAGCCCTAAATGATGCCCGGGATTGTATTTCCAAGCTTCACTTCAAGAAAAAATGGTAGCCCGATGTTTTCAAATTTTCTTTGTGAGTTTTGGTGTATTATGATCTTTTGAACAATTATCTTTTGGTACAATTTCTTATTGATTAATTTTACTTTATAGTTATTTTGTGATATTTTTCTCCTTGTGTTTTCTTATGCTATCTTTCATCTCGATGATGAATCATAGCGCGTGACCTTTAATGTTGATGCAAAAATATTCAACATGTTCTAATCCAAAAATCGTATCTTATTAATTGTGTAGTTTTTGAGTCAAATGTATTTAGGTGAAGCATTGGGAAGGGAAATTTTTGAGTCAAATTAATTGCATATAGGTTAAACACACTTTAGCTTTCCACCCCATTTGTAAAACCTTTAGCAAGTGTTGTGCCTTATGGACAATTCATTATAAATTTTATTTCCCTTCCTATTGTAATTCATTTTAAAATATTGAATTACACTTGGTAATTAAAATATAAAAAATAAATTATTTTAATTTGAATAATATATATTTACAAAATTTTACTTTACCAAACTAATTTTAATAAATAAATTTTAATTGCAATGTTTATTTAATTATAATTAAGTACATAATTAAAGTGCTCAATTATTGAGCTTAATTAGTGTAATATCATTTGCTATAGATCACCAAGTTCTAAAAAGTAATTAAAAACCAATCAATTCATCTCAATTAAAAATTTGATATTGTGTGCCATGCGAGGGCTATGAAAATGGATCCCACCACAATATTATGCTCAATTTAAAATCCCTTCACAAATGGACTTTTGAGGTTTAACGTCTGTGATTACATGGCACTGTTTACAACAACCAAGTGTCTAGGAATTGGGGTTGGGCTACTATTATTTTATGCATGGTCTTTCCTACTTCTCCATCTTGACTGGTTCGCTTCCATCCTGGTTTTCATTGACAAAAGGTGTTTCTCTATAGTAAGTTTCCCCAATTTTGGTCTTCTATAATTATTTCCATGATTATGCATATTCCCAATTTTTTGCACTCAATAGATTTGATTTGATCTGCAAAATTGAATTTTAGAAGCCCTAAAACATTGTTTTCTTTCAATAGATTTAAGCAGCAACTCTAGGAAGATATGTTTTGGGTAGTCTCGATTTAAAAAGTAGTACTTTCTGCAATAATCAATTTTTTTGTTTATTTATGGGGTGCCCTCACTTTTAAATTTTTTTTTTTTGTGTCACATTCTTACCAGATTATAATATTATAATGACATGAGCTTATTTACTTAATTAAGGGTTTCCATATTTGTGCAAATCAAATCACATTTTCCAAGAATATATGATCATCATACAATCCAATTCGGAAGCCTGAATATTCCAAGCCTACCATGCCAAGAAATTTCAATGGACAAAAGAAATAGCCTTGCAACTCCTGCACAAAGAGCACCATGATCCTTGAACCATATTTTTTGTCTTATTTTCAAGGGTTGGGAAGAAATGTTATCCGTTAGAAAGAAGAATGGCAACAACTAACAGATTGGCATTGTGTGCTCATCTGCCTCAAATTTCAAAAGTGTTTTAGATTATGTACTTGCTAGTCTAAGAGTTGAACTGGTTTTTTGACTACAGAATTAGGTACTTTGATCTACACGAGTTCATTCAAATTGGTAGTTCACTTTGTCAAGTGATTTTCAGTTCTAGATTTTGGGTTTGAGTTGAATTCATCTTGTTAGAGTAATAGTCTATCGGGTTACTAATTTAAATCATTATGATCTAATTAGTAACTTTCCTATTCACTCTAGTTTGCTTCAGCTAACCTTAGGGTTTCCCTTTTAGGGTTTCATGATTCCTTTATAAGGATTCACCTCTTAGTTTATTATTATTGAGTTTTTACATCAGATTGTAATTGATAGAAACATATTGTTAATATATTGTTTTCTGTTGCACACGATGTCTCTAGCTTTTTGGCCTCCATAGCTGCCTTCTTTCTCTTCTCTCTTTTGCTTCTACTTCGTGACAGTCTTGCATGCAGGTTTCTTGGGAAGATTTGATGGTTATCAAATCTAATATGGTATCAGAGCTCTCCTGCTATTCGCCGTTCGAGTTTTGTTGAAGCACAGAGGGTTTCAGAGGTTTTGCAGAAGGTTTTGTGTGGATTTAGGGGGACCTTTATTTCTGGTCACTTTGGGCCCAAACAGACATTACCATTGCGTCCAGAAGACCCAAAAACCCCAGAATCCATATAAAGCTCATCCGTTTTGGACACCGGGGCGTCTGGAGAAATTTTTTTGGCCTCCCAGGGCCGTACGGGCACGATTTTCGAGAAAAAAATTTATAAAAACTTTGTTTTTTTAATGTTTTGGCATTTTTTATGCGCGCGCAGTGTTATTCAAACGCGCCACCGCCGGGCCGCCACCGCCCCACCCGGGCCCGGCCTCGGCGGCGCGCCTACTGTCTGCCTCTGCGGCCCCCGCCGCCCCCGCCGCCCCTCCGCCTCCGCGGCTCCGCCGCCTCCCAGCCCCGCGGCCCCCAGCCACCTCCTCCACCGCCCCTGCGGCCGCTCTGCACACTACACCGCCAGCTCCGCCCTCCCCGGCGCCCACACCCAAGACCGCCGCCCGCCCACCGCTCCCCCGTGGCGCGGTGTTTTTTTAACCCGCGGGCTTATGGATTTCGGCGGGCGGTCCTATGGAGGACCAAGGGCCCTTTTGCCAGCCCCCGGCGCATGCCATGCGCCCGGGGGCCTATTTTTTTAGCCCCTGGGGCTTAAAACCAGGCCTGTAGGGCTTTTTTGGGCCTTTTTCACCTTTTTCGCTCTATCTGGAGCATACGGAGGCCTTTTTTGGACTTCCTTATATCGTCGAAAATCTCTTTCCGAGCTCTTTCTGAATATGGTGATTTGGTTTTTTGGGTCTGCTGTTTCAATAGTGTTTTTTCTGTTGAAGTCCGATGTCTACTTTTGCCTTTCGGGAGTCATATTTGGCTCATCCGGACTCCATTTTTGGCAAACGCGATGTCGTCAGAAAGCTGGTTCAGTGTGCTACTCAGTGGAAGAGGTATTTTTTCCAGATTTTGCTCTAGGTTTTCTCTCCTCTGAGTTTGGCAGTTTATGCACTCTGGTGGATTGCTTGGTTCTACAGGTCCTGGGATCTCTTCTTCTGATCTTCTAGCTCACTCTTCTTTCTGACATCTGAGCTTGTATGCTCCTTCTGATGCATTCTTTTTCTGTAAACACACTAAGATAAAGTGCCTACTTCTGTATATCTGGGATCTTGTACACCTTGTGTGTTGTTGTACTTGCACTCTGTTATAAAGTGCCATGGGGGGTTATGATGTTTATGCCGCTTTATGCGCATCCACCTTTGTCAAGTGAGCATACCTTCCATGACATTAGCCCATGCTGTGTGTCGGTGACACCGCCCTTTATCCTATGTGTGTACTTCTGTTGCACTGTTGGTGTTCCTGGTTCTTCTTCTGCAGATGTTTCTGGTATTGCATTTCAGTGTTCCTGTCACCTCTCCCAGTTCAGCATTATGGGGGGGGTTCACCTGTTGGTTCTATTGCTTCCTGGTTCGATTGATCAGCTCTTCAGACATTTGTCTTCTCTACCTAGTCATGCACTTCAGTGGGGGTTCCATCAGTCTCTTCTGACAGAGTTTACAGTTCCTTGCTTCGGAGGTGCTTCTTGCTCTTTTCTTGTTCCTCTCTCTGGGACATCTTTTCCCTTTTATGTTTTGGGTACCTGATCAGGCCTTGTTGCCGGGACCCATCTTTCCTGCTTTCTGCAGTAGTTTCCTAGGTTTTGCTTCTCCCTAAGCTTATCTTAAGGGGGGGTGTTAGAGTAATAGTCTATCGGGTTACTAATTTAAATCATTATGATCTAATTAGTAACTTTCCTATTCACTCTAGTTTGCTTCAGCTAACCTTAGGGTTTCCCTTTTAGGGTTTCATGATTCCTTTATAAGGATTCACCTCTTAGTTTATTATTACAGAGTTTTTACATCAGATTGTAATTGATAGAAACATATTGTTAATATATTATTTTCTGTTGCACATGATGTCTCTGGCTTTTTGGCCTCCATAGCTGCCTTCTTTCTCTTCTACTTCATGACAGTCTTGCGTGCAGGTTTCTTGGGAAGATTTGATGGTTATCAAATCTAATACATCTTTCTTCCATTTGTTTCAAATGTTTATTAAATATTTATTTAAAAATTGGTGTTTAGAAGATTGTGTTAACGAGTTCCCATTTATTTTGGATTTTTTTTGCCAATTTTCAAGAAAAGGTTTCTCCCTATTAATACTGAGCCTCATTCATCTAATTAAAAAAACCAATTACATTTTCCTCATTTTAGACCCCTTCTAAATTTTCCTTATTTCAATTTTAGTCTGTGAATGTACAATCAATTCTCTGTGATTCAAGCTGTGTTTTCAACCGTGTACCCATCTGCCTCAAATTTTGAAAGAGTTAATTTTCAAGAAAAGGTTTCTCCTTATTAATACCAAGCCACATTCACGTCATTTTAAAACCCTATTACATTTTCCTCATTATAAAATCCTTCTAAATTTTCCATAATTCACTTTCAGTCTGTGAATATACAATCAATTCTCTATCATCCAAGCCATGTTTTCAACGTTTGAACATTGTTTTTTTGAATCATGTTTATATAAGATAGAGAAGAGAATTTATGATAATTCGTAAAGTATGATTCCAAAGTTTATTTTTTTACATATTATCTAGAAACCTTTGAGGAAAAAAGTATAGAATTACAATAAAAAAACAAGAGTTGCGTTGTTGCAACTAGAGTCCCTGCCTAATGCAAAAGATAGTAAATATTGATTTGGATGTATAGATAAAGCTCCATCTTGGAGTTTGAAGTTTGAAAGAAGAGTGATTGTTGGAGTCTGGTCAGTTTTATGTAGTTTTCCTTTATTACTGGGAATTATAGCCAAACAAAATTTATAAATTAGTACTAAAAATTATCACATAGAGAGGATCAAATTTGCAGTTTTTCATAAGTCAGTTCCATTTGAATTCTAAATTAATCATGAGGTATGAAATTTTTTGAATTTAAAATGATAAATATAAATGAACTACTAACAACTGTGGGCGAACGAGTTCTAAATAGTGACTACAGAAGTGTGTTTAGACCATCAACAAACAACAATATTTGTAAAGTTACACCTTATCATTCTGTGTGAGATGAAAAACCAATTGTGTGTACAATGAAAATATTTTACCTGTAAGTTCTCACAAATAAGTGAGAAAACCTTTCAAAAAGGTGCATCCTTACATCATTTCAACCCATTGTAGGTGCAAGAAAAGTTAAAATCATAGTCATAGTTGCCAACTTCAAAATGTAGTGCTGAAATGCCAAGATTATCTTGGCTACACAAACCACATAACAAGGATATCAAATCATCTTGATGAGACATGGGTATCCATACCCAATCAATAGTAAATATTCCAAGAATTCATAAAAGTATGATAAAGAAAACCAAATTCTAAACCCTATTGATAAAAATTTATGAAAAAGCTACATCTATGACTAGAGCTCAGTATCAAAATAGGGATAGGGTTTGCAAGAAATTTCCCTATGCCCGATTCTCGGCATGAAAGTGAGATGATTTTATATATCCAGGCCATTAAAGTTCTGATGATTCAATGACCTCACTAAAAACAACCTACTAATTTCTAAATAAAATTTTAGTCCCTCCATTAAGTCAAGAAAAAAAGTAGTCATGGAAAAACAAATGCTCATACACAGTCTAAATAAATGGTCAGTCCAAACCAAAGACAATATATGATAAGTATTAAACTCGTGGTTTAAATTTTTTCAAAAAATCTACTAAAAAGCTACTAAAAATGATAATTAAATATGATCCTCAACTAAAATAAGCTCTAGCAGTTGCAAGTGCCATGTTGTAGCTCAATAAAAAATCAGTAGTTATAAACCAATTTTCTGATTGGCTAGTGATACATTGGTGATTTTTCTTTAAAATTTCACATTATTCTCGAAACTAATAAAAAATTATAGAAAAAAAAAATTTGATGATGAATGTGTCTTCCACTCCTCAGTCAGTTAGGGTAGGTGACATTTATGAAACGTGCATAACATCTTTTGTAGATTCCATAAAGCTTTTTGGCCTTGTCAAATTGGATAATGGAAGCAATAGAGCTAAGCCTGAATTTCAGTGCTTAACTAATTGGAGAAAATTCTAAAGCTCAACTAATCCAAGAGCATATGCAAAAATAACTTTGTAAAATCCCAAGTAAGACTAAATAACAAATCTTTCTTGTCCTAAACCTCTATGCCTTTGGAAGAAAATAGCACATGAGTTCAACATAATATGTACACCACTAAATATGACCATTCATCAAGAATGTAAGAAAAGAAGATATATTGAAAATACTGCATTGTTATGATTTATAACCACTTTGCAATTGTACAATCCTAAACTAAAAAGGTATACCTAAGGCCATTCTGCTTGCCACACTCAATATTACAATGAGGCAAATACTGGCTAGGAAAGCCTTTATATAAAACCAATGATCCAAATGGCACAAGTCAATCTAACTGTGAACATCAATCATACCTGATAGGGAATATTTTTCTTTTGATCATCTATGCTCTAGAGAAAAAAAAGAGATCCATTTCCTTGAAAATGAGCTTCCTCTGTTTTCCCTTTCTCAATATGCACAATTTTGAATGAAGAAGAATCTTACATTCTTAAGGTCTGCAGAAATATTAGAAGAATAAATAATAAAGTCTAGAAGCAGTAAGTATAATCTCTTATAACAAATAAATGACTTCAAAGAAAACTTTTAAAAGCCTGGGAACATAGGGCTCGTTTGGTTGCACCCCATAACCGGGTTATGCAGCCCATAACCCGGTTATGGGCTGCAATTCCTTGTTTGGTGACCTCTAAATCGAATGCGAATACGGATTTGCAAATCCCCATTTGTGCAAAAATGTGGATGTCTGAATTCCTGCTGAGGAGGTGGAATGACTTTCATCTCCATGGTTTTCATAGAGATTAAAGCCATTTTAACTTCGCCGTCGGGTCCAGTGCACTCCAAGGTTTGCATGATTAAATTGGTTTATATATCTTGTCGGGTCCGGAGCACTGCGTGGATTTAACTGTTGGAATCCAGGGCAACCAAACAGTCCCAAAAAAGCATAACCGGGGTTTGCATAACCAGGGTATAGATAACCATGATTTACATTATTTTTCAATTCCCCAACCAAACGGGCCCATAATGAAAACAGATTGAAGTTGTTAAAAATGGTATTCAATTATACATTGGATGCCTATTGTTTATATAAATCAAAGAGCATGTTCAAATGTGTATGTCTACTAATGAGCAATTTAGTAGTTATCTTGATATTGTTTTTTATGCTTTTGATGTTCACAGTTCTATATCATCCATTTTGAGTGCAGTCATTAGCATCTACTATGAACATGTGTTGATTCATTTCATGGTTATATGAAAACTAATTTTCCTGCAAATAGAACGTCAAGAAACAAGATCTTGCACTGTTCTGACATGCTATGTAAATCTAATATACAAGAACATGCTACCAGACTGAAGCATTGGATTTCAATGGGATTTGGACTGTTAACTATTAGGATTATCCTTCATTATACAGATGGTAAGTGAATAATCTTGTATCTCAAAATTACTTACATGCTTCTATATATAGTGGCAGATTCCTAGACACTGGTTTGACTTCTATATGAACATTTCTAAATTAATTAACCGATCCAAAATGAACACCTCGAGGAGTCTCAGGATATCCAAAGGGAAGGTTATAAATTATTCTTTTAAAATTAAATTTCAACAGATCAAATAAACATATCTCCCTTTTAGAAACAATGAATGCACAAGATTAGTTGACTGAATTGCACCTTTTTTGATGTTTGTATAAACCCGCAATAAACTGCACTGTAGCATTTTTAGGGAAATTTGATCAAAAAGTGTGTCACAAAATGTTGGTAACTATAGAGTGTCTCTATCTTAATAAAAGGATTTATTTCAATATTTTTCATCTAGGAGACCTGAAATCTTTAATGATTTTTGCTCTGAACCATTTTTTCACATGGACATCATTAAAATATATTAAGCAACCATCAAACTTTCAAATCTATGCTTACATTAACCTTGAACATCTTCTATTTTTTACAAATTGATATTTGGTGATTTAGAATACCATTTCTATTTCTGGAATGGATTGGAATGAACACCATGCTCATCTCCATCCTGGGAGCACAAGGCATATTCATGGCCTTATAAATGGGTGGTATTACGAAGATGAAAATAATCCTCTTATAAGCAATTAAATAATGGATAAATGTTTCAGGTACAATGTACAAAAATGTATCAATTATTAACCTTTCTAATTCATTCTATTTGAACCATTACACCTCTTCTAAAATTACCATCTGCTGAGAATTGGGGGCCTTTCTGTATAATGATTTACATAATCCTGTTCAGTTGAGGCAATGCTACCTTTCTTACAATCTTGTTCATGACTTTTGTATTTCTCATTATGTGTCTTATTTGAAATTTTTCATTGTGTATCAAATCAACCGTCAAAACAAATGTTAGTTTAGAAAGTAAATAGGAATAAATGTACATTATTGAAATTGCTTCTGCAATTTCACTTTTCTATGCTCATCTCTTTGTTACTACTCAATATTTGGCAAAATTGCAAGAAATGAACTTTTTTTGGACTTTTTTTGTTGACTTTGCAAGCAAACTCAAGTAGAACAAGTGTAATGTACTATAGATATATTGAAGTTTCTAATTGAAGGATCCTTTTTCTGGGTTGTACGGTTGTTTATGTAGAACATCAAGAAGTATTTGTAATTGCTCAACTCATTGTTAAAAACTTAGTGAGGCAAAACATGCTAGTGAGTTGCCTAAAAACTTGCCAAACTTAGCATGACTTCAAGCCAATAACTGTGATGACAATGACTAATGGTAGTCAAATGAAGAAAATCCTAAAATTACCTCAATATTTGGATTTTCTCTTTCATGCTTTCAACCTTTGTCTATATACATTGACAAGATTATGTTCGGTTTCAGGTAATTTTAACTAATTCTGAGTGTGAAACAATTCATCAAATTTATTGATCAAATTTAACTCTTGACTAATTCTAAGTTTCACTCTTGAGTTTTTAAATTTATAAGATGAACTATTTTATTTCTTTATATGAGTGTACTTTGTTTTCTTTGAAAATATTTACTATTTTGCACTGATCATAGTGGCTACCATTAGATGATCCACTTCTGCTAGAGCGGGGTAGTGACTTGGATGGTACCAAGTATTTGGATATTGATAGCCAAAATGAGGCTTAGTTTCATAGACTGATGTATTTTGATATTTAAGACTTCTAAATACATGTTTGAGACTTTTTGGATATTAGTAGACCATGGATTTTTAATGTTTGAGACTATTGTTATAATGCTTTATTCAAATTTATTATGCTACTATACTACTGCTCTCGTGATTTATTTACATATTGGTAATGTTGTTATCAGCTATTGACATCTCTCTCTCTCTCTCTCTCTCTCTCTCTCTCTCTCTCTCTCTCTCTCNCCTCTCTCTCTCTCTCTCTCTCTCTCTCTCTCTCTCTCTCTCTCTCTCTCTCTCTCTCTCTCTCTCTCTCTCCCCCTAAAAATGGCCCTCTAGGAAATGTCTACACAAGAGCTATGCTTCATCAATGATAATGTTCAATCTCAATTCCTATTGCCTTAACAAATTTGATTATTTGAAAGCTCGGTTTTTACAAGTTTAAAGTTTATTTGAGTTGTGTCAATTAAGAAATGATGTTTATTAATAATTGATCAACTATTGCACTCACTCTCTTTTCAAAAAAAAAAAATTATTGTTATTTGCAAAGATTTGTTTTACAAGTAATGTTGAATTTATATTATTGCATGGTAGTTTCATTACAACGAATTTGATGATACATACAAAGAGAAGGAATTCCTTGGTTTTTCTTTTTATGATTTTTACTTGAATTTTTATAGAGGGGAGTATTCAAGTTGTGTTTAAAATGCTCTCTTGTTGTGATAAAAGTTAAGAGAAGACATGGGTATTTTAGACAATGGGGTAGGATATTTTAACAAAGGACCTAAGGTTGGAAACCTAAACCTTCTTTAGAAAAGGGTCATGTCATTTTCTTATAAGCCTCTATACTAGTTTGCACATATCCTAAACCATGTCCATTTATCCACGTTTAGAAAGAATTTGAAAACCAACTCCATATTTTTTTTCAAATCAAACGTAGGATCTATATAGGGTTTTGAAATGTCAGGAGGATAAAGCTCAATCTTAGTTTCAACTAGTTGAAGTCTAAAGAGCCCTGATCATCTTCATGAAATGTGTTATAAAAGAAAGATATTGGATTGAATTTAGAAGAATCCTAGATAAATGACGCACTAGGCTCCTTCAAGGCTTCAGTTTTAAATTTGAATCTAATATTCTCCACAAAAGGAGGATGTTATGTCTAAAGGAACCAAGCTTTTCTCTAAGAAAGCATCATCTATGAAAGTCTAATAGGGGTGTATGAACTAGAAAGAAGTATAGTAACATGCGTCAGGGCCACTTTCAGGGGAAGATCCATATCAATATGGCATCGATGGAGAATGAACTCTAGGAATCTGCATGCACTATGTATTTAAGTAAGCTTTATAACACCATAGTTTTAGTACGGGGAGGGGGATGAACATTTCAAGCACTGATTCAAGTATATTATCACTTACAAAGGGTGAAAAGAGAAGTATGATGCTCTCAGTCTGCTCTTGCAAAATGATCTGAAACACCAGGATAGATATAACTTCACAAGCCATTTATAGATATGACTTCATTACTTCACTCAAAAAGCATCATTAATATCAGAGTACAAAACAAGATTTTTTGAGCATCTTAAAAACAAATCGATGCACAACAGTCCCTCCATTTGACTATATTAAATAAAAAAACAATCAGTACTCCCATCAAAACATATGGATGGTTCATCAGTATACCTAGGAGTAGCACTTAATTAAAAACCAAAACAGGAGTGGGGGTAAATGGGTACTTAACCCATACAAACATCCTTATCACCTCACATGAAAGGAATTCATGTTTAACCTTCTAAGCCTTTACCAGTCAGAGAGATAACCTCAAGTTCAAGTCAGCCAATTCCTTTGGATCTCTATTGCTTACTTTGTTGTCTAAACGAATGAAGTCTACAGTTCCTTGATCGCTCAGGGTATGCAGAAATTTGTAAAAAGGCATAGATTGTTCCTCTTGGTGCCTAAAATCTTCTGATTTGAAGGAGCCATGTTTAAGCAATCCACTAGTTCCCTGAATACAAAGAGATCATACTTAGCTCCATGATCCATCAATGAGCCAACACTAAAGAAATACAACCCTAGAGATTGCTTAATCTCTATGGCAAACACGACTTTCAACATTAGAGAATATACCATTCGTTCCATTGAGATAAGACAAAAATAAAATACACAACCTCTCTATATGAATTTTTCATTAGTTTCCTTTCCATAAATAGATAAGTTGCTGAATAGGAATTTCAATTGATCCTAGTAGCCTCAACACCTAATAGTCCACATGTTCCAGTAGTCATCTTGAAGATGAGCTAGTTGCAAACATCCAGATGAGAAAAACTAATTACCTGATGTAGATGGATTGATGGGTTGTTTGGCAGTCCGCATTCATCACTAGCTTCAGAAGTGGAAAAATGTCATATCATTTTACAGTAATGTTCATTCCCATGAAAATCCGCATCAGTTGGATGAGGCAAACCAAGAGTCAAAAAGGATCCATCGGGAGTTTTAATCTCCTGTGATGAAATATCATTGTTAGATGAAACTTTCCAATTCAAAATAAAACCATGCTGCAGAGAGGTAGAACTTGTGCAGACCTTAGGAGTGCTTACACTTTCACAAGAGAATCTTATCTCAGAATGATGCTGATCACATGAGGATGTTAATTCAAAGTTTGCTTGCCATGTTGTCTTCTTCTTGAGGAGTTCAAGAGAAATACCCAA
Organism: Thuja plicata; assembly: GCA_018584345.1. Taxonomy (NCBI): domain Eukaryota; kingdom Viridiplantae; phylum Streptophyta; class Pinopsida; order Cupressales; family Cupressaceae; genus Thuja; species Thuja plicata. The sequence continues at coordinate 1,137,086 of MU223404.1, forward strand.
AGAATTTCTAAGATACACAACATTTCAACATCAGCTCATAGAGGTTGCGGATAATGGTACCTCGGACATAAAAAAAAAGATTGAAACCTGAAAAACCATGCCTTAGAAGATACCTAAAAATGCTAGGATATTCTTCTTTCATAGGCTCTAATCTATCTATATTTGAATTGCCAATATCCTCATATTTTAGATGAATGTCAATCCCGACATTCAAGCATGTAGCTTTCGACTGAATTGGGAAACTAGGATTCTGTTGGGAGAAAGGCCAGGGTTGTTTCATGCCATAGTTGATATTACAAAACATGAAAGAGTGCGAGACTCGTAATTGTTGCCTTAACAAATTTGATTATTTAGCAATCTCAATTCTTGTTGATAATGTTCAATCTCAATTCTTGTTGCCTTAACAAATTTGATTATTTAGCAATCGCTTCTGTTGATTCTTATCTAAATATGCCCCCTTGATGATAGATCTTAATATATGCATTACTATTGTTTGATACTATTATTTCTTGTGCAACTATTACAGATTGGAGAAATGAAGAAATTGGTTGAAGAAGGGAAATTAAAATACATTGGACTTTCTGAAGCTTCTGCATCAACAATTCAAAGGGCGCATGTTGTTCATCCTATTACAATAGTTCAAATAGAATGGTCCTTGTGGACTAGGGATGTAGAGGAAGAAATTGTTCCAATTTGCAGGTATGTGGATTTTCAACATTAGAATTCTTCATTTTAAATTGTCTTCTTTGAATGACTAACACTTCAATTTTAAAAAATGTTAACAGTTGGAAGACTAAACATCCTTTCTTAACATGCTTATGATATT
>MU223404.1:1137961-1168265 GCA_018584345.1 Thuja plicata
GACTAAACATCCTTTCTTAACATGCTTATGATATTTATTATTCTTCTTTTCATATCTAAACATCCTTTCTTAACATGCACTCTTTGTCTGCTAATCTCTATTTTGATCTTCCATAGATATATTTCACCGTGGTTTTATAGTAAGGCAATGCTTTTTGACATATTCTTCTCACGAACATCTACCTTTTCATTCATTGTCATTAATGTTGTCCATACCACTGTTATAACAGTGATTTATCTCTATTTTGCAACATTGATTCATTGCTATCATTGACTCTATTTGAATATGTTTTTTCTATTATTTTTCATTACTTTTTGAAACCGTAGTCACTTCTTAGTCATAGGTCTATTCTCCATGAAAATATATTGCTTATAATCTCCATGACATAGTAATAGTGGATGTATCTATCTTTTAACATGGATCTTTTATGTGCTCAAAGACTCTCTTTAGACAATCTTTGATCTTAAAAATAGTGCTTTCAGTGCATGTTCTTGGGCTGCAGGATTGATTTTTCATAGATCCCTCAATGCTGGGGCTTTTTTTAGTCTCCCCAAGTCATCAATTTTGTATAAAACCTGATTTGAAAATTTTGGATTTTATACACAATCCATATCACATATTGTTATGCTTCCATTTGGGCTACAACCAATGCCCATTAATACTAGATTTTTAATGAATTCAAATCCAATAACCCCTGCACCTACAACTAGCCATTGTCTGTGACCAAGCTTCTTTTGGAGATCCTTCCCAAATATTGCTACATAAGAATCATATCGGGAATCAAAAGTAGACCTTTCATGAAAACTAGGTGCTACTGATGGAAGCCAATTTTATGCCATGTATGTAAATCCATTGGTGAACTAGAAAAAATACTCCTATTACAACCTTTATGACCTCTTGTGCCTCTAAAGATACAAGTTTAACTACGTGTTCATTACTTTATGCATGTGTGTTTTTGTATGACAAACTAACATTGAACACTATTTTATAAGGGTTTTGACTGACAGTGACTGCATCAACACATTTTCACATTTAAGAAATGATCTTTTGTTGATCTCTGTTGATGATTTGGCCCAAGGAAATAGAATTCACCATAAAGTTATGACAGATCTGAAATAACATTTCAGCAAAGAAATGATATCTCAACAATTGAAGTATAAGATAAAGATTCTAGACATAGAACTGAAATATAACAGGCAAGTTGATAAACTTCATCAAGAAATAGAAAGGATTCAAGCTAAGCTATCATACCTCCATTCTGGCGGGCAGATGGTTTAAGGCAAAAATAAAGCTCCCTTTAGGATCTACCTTTCCCTCATCCCACAGTAATAATCAAAAGACAAGTAAGAGGACACATAATTAAAGTTAGGCCCATTTCAGAAGCAAGGAGCATTTTTTGCAAATCACTCTCAATGGGGATGGATACAAGCTTTGAAACTATCAATTACTTATCCCTTCCAGCTAAGTGGTTAGGAAGATTTGAAAAGAAAACAAAGGGAACTGTTAACAAGATACATTTGAAGAAGTGCAAGGTGAAACTGTATGCCACATTGTCAGTTTAAGGAAAAATGAAATGTGGCCAATATGATTTTGGATGCAGCACCATGCAAAGCATGTTATGTATTTGTTTGTATCTATGTTCGTTAGTTTTTTCTCTTCTAGAAATTTTTGACTGGTGTTCTTTTATTAGCCATGGTTTGCCTCACATTCATACTATGCAATCATGGCTCCAGCAATATGGAATATCCATGTTACTCTAGATAAGCTTTTTTGTAAAATTGCTAGTACAATCACTTTATGCACATATTTCATATTTGACTAATTTCAATATAACTACTCTCCTTAGACTATAAAACACTACTCAATTATATATTAGAATTACCAGTGTGCAAAAGCTATGTATTGATTGTATATCAAACATCTTCTTGAATTTTCATTATTTTGAAAGAAGTATCTTTTGGATGCAAAAAAGTGTATTATTGTGCAAATATAACATTTAATTTATTTTTTAAAAGACCACACAGTCATCAAAATATTGAGATACTGGAGATTCAAGATTAATTATTTTTTTGCATGTACTTAACAACTTTAATTGTTAACAATGGTATATAATAGATCTTGAAACTATGCTTCTACTGTAATAACATGCATTATGTTAAGGGAGTTTTCTGTCTTGGATATTATATTCATTGGGATATGAAAGATGTTTCATGTTAACCATGCAGGTTATGAATTTGATAGGTGATGTGAGGGGACAATTTGCTGTCATGGTTGATGACATGATTGAGTGGACATCAAAACAGTGAGACTATGAGGTATGAATTTATAAAGCTTTGTGAGTTGTATGGTTTTATACAACTTTATATGAAGTGCTACGAGTTTGATAGTTTTTACAATAATAAGAACTACAATTTTCTATTAGACCACCTTCACCTGACTTTACATACCACGAAAAAAATAGTTGGATAGTAAGACCTATGTGATAGATATATGTCATTGTTTTGAGCTTGGATAGGGTCATAGTTTTCGCTTATGCCAGGAAGGAATCTTTCAATTAAAAAAATTTAAAGAAGCTTCATAAGTTTGAAGGACAGTCAACAAACTACTGAAAGCTGAAAGCATTAATTTGCAATCTAAGAAATTCCACGAGCTTAAAGAGGGGGATGATTTTACTTTTCTTTGGGTCCATCCTTATGCAGTGGTGATTATGTTGGTGCATTGGTTTCTACGAAACTACATTCCTCATAGTCACTTTAAAAGAACTTTCTCCTTTGGAGGCCTGATACTTACGATTTGGAGCTAATTCATCTTTCTTTTGTAGGATAACACAAATTCTCCTTGGATTCAGAGATAATAAGGAGAGAGTTGATAACTTGAAGGGTTCTATCATATTTCTCAATGATTCTAGTCATCTTATCAATGCTGGTGTTCATTGATTTAAATTGCTTTTGTTGTTTGTTGATGACATCAATGAGATGAACATGACTTGTTTCTAGATATAGATTGTGAATAGATCTATCAAAGGCATGTCTTCTTTGATTTCTGATTGATAGCCTCAACAATCTCATAAAGAATCACCAGAAGGTTAGGATCAACTTAAGTGTAGCCAACTTTGAAGGGAGGGAGATGGATATTTCGAGGATCCTTTTCCAGAATGTTAATGCTGTGGTTGGGGTTGGCATTTCGAGGAAAGAACTGAGTATCCTGATTGTGGCTGTTGGTGGACTATCCATCGGTAGGGGTTGCAACAGAGGAGCCTTTGGGCATATTAAGCTTGCTAGGATTAATTCAAGTGAAGGTTGGGTCCAACGTATGCTTTTATGCTTCAATTAGATAATCTGAGCTTTTGTTCAATCTGAATTAGAAATTGGATTTTAGATAAGCATGAATTTCCACAAATGATGTAAAATGCAATAGAGGACATACTTAATTTGCAAGTTAATGATGTAATGGATGTGAAACTGAACAAAGGAAACAAGTAGTTCTCATAGAATAAATTCATTGAAAAGTAAAGGGTAATATTATAATGTTCTCAAGGAAGAGGTCTTCTTTGAGATTTTTCGGGATCAGAAACCACTAACTAGAAAGTGGAAACAAAAGAAACAACAATGTTAAGTTGTCCTTTTCTTAGAATAGGCAGAAATTGTATATACCTATTATGACATTTAAATACATTTTTAGTTGCTGATGGTAATAATGGGGTTGCATGTTAGGTACTATTGCAAATGGAGTTGCATTGTTACACCAAGAGGGTGCAAGAGAAGTTTACGCATGCTGCACACATGTTGTTTTTAGGTATTGCATATAAAGCAACATTTATGGTTTCAATATTAGCTATTTTCATTTTGGTTTCAATGTAAATTAATATTAAGCTCTATACAAAGCTGAAGACGATATGGATTTGGTGATAAGGTCTTGATTTGAGTGACATCCTGGGGCATTTGGATGGCAGTTACAAGACATAATAAGAAAAAACATCTAAAATCTATTTTCTCATGTTTTCCATGTTTGTGCCAGATCTATTTATTCCATCTTTATAACAATGTTCATTTCAAGGAATTTTTTTTATGAACTTATTTATGATTTTCATTGCTGCTATCCATGCACTTTTTTTTTCAAGTTAACTCTTTTTACCCTTACGACTCTGCTATGTAATTAAAGAATTACAATCTCAATCATTAAAATCCTCTAACATAGTCCTTAAGAGATACATTAGGTCCATCACCATCTATGTATTTATTGAGTCAGTCTCTCAATTTAAAGAAGTAAAAGTTAGCTATTCATTTTTGTATGACAAACTAACATTGAACACTGTTTTATAAGGGTATTTGACTGACAATGACTACATCAATACATTTTCACATTTAAGAAAGGATCTTTTGTTGAAATCCTAAAAGACTGGCCCTCTCCTTTTTTTGGTTACCCTTCTTATGTCATCTGGTGCAGAGTGCACAAAAAAATTTTGTGAAATGACCCTTCTTTATATTATTGAATGATATCTCCTATTATTGATATTGTCAGCAACTTCTCTTTTGCATAAGTCACTGAATGTTGACTGCATTAGGCCTCCAAGTTTACACTATCCTAGTGTACACCCTTTTTGTCAAGTCTAACAATGGATTATGGGCTTATCATAACTCCCACCAAGGTTCTTACACTTCCAATACACCTCTATGGTGTCACTGTACTCAAAACATCAGATTGTATAGTCATGTAGCATAAAGAATCATTTTTTTACCTTAATTCCTAACCCTACAACAGTGTTCCTTTCTCCAATATGGGAACGATCAGAGAATCAGTAGGGTCACTAAGGTCTTTAGATACCTCCACTGCAAGCTGGCTTATCCTTAAAGTTCAGCCTTTACAAGGACTACATTTACACACAAAACACAATGTCTCTACCTTACTTCTGTCTATAGCAACAACAAATTTTTCTTTCAATGCCAATAACGAACAAGGAACCAAGACTCCTTCTACTAGTTTCAAGACCTTCTAACACCACAAAATTTGCCTCATAACAGTCTTTGAAATACTTTGTTTTGAATGATTTTCATAACCATTTACTATCATAACCCTTGAACTATAGATGAAAAAACTTGAAATCATGTTTAATGGAAAGTACTAGTATATATGGTATGATTATTCTTTAAAGGGTACTAGCTCAATGGAAGAGCACCTACTTTACAAGTAGAATGATGGTGGTTCAATTCCATCGTGCCATAATATGACTAAATTAATGACTAAATATATGACTAAACAAATAACTAAATAAACAACTAAATAAATGACTAAATAAATGACCAATTCAATGACCAAATCAATGAACAAATAAATGACTAAATCAATGACCAAATAAATAACCAAATAAATGACTAAATCAATGACGAAATCAATGACCAAATCAATGACCAAATAAATGACTAAATAAATGAGCAAATAAATGACTAAAATAATTTAGTCATAAATTTGGTTGTGAGATAAATGACCGGCAATAAACTACCACTAATCACGTGACCAAATTTGGTCATTTATCTACAATTTTTGGTAGTTTATTTGGTCATAAATTTCTATTTTTTGTAGTAGTGGTGCCATAAGAATAGGAGTAGCTAGGTACTCTTTTAATTCTTTGAAGTTGGCTTCACAATGCTCATCCCATTTGAAGGTGACCCCTTTGTGTAGCAATTTGGTAAAGGGTTGCACTCTGTCCGCTAGTTGTGACATGAACCTCCCGATTGACTGGAGTCTCCCTTGTAATGTCCTCATTTGACTAATGTTGCGTGGAGGAGTCATTTCTAGTATAGCTTTGACTTTTGCTGGGTCTACCTCAATTCCTTTTGCTAAAATAATAAACCCTAAGGGCTTTCCTTATTGGACCCCAAAGGCACATTTCTTTGGATTGAGCTTGAGTTGAAATTGCTCCATACAATCCAATATCTTCTGCAAGTCAGCGATATGAGTGCTCCTTTCCTTTGATTTAGCTAAGGTATCATCCACGTAATCCTCCACGTTTTTATGCATCATAACGTGGAATATAGTAGTCATGGCTCTTTGATATGTGGCATTGACATTCTTTAACCCAAATGACATGACACTCCAGCAAAAGGTTTCCCATGCGCATGTAAATGCAGTCTTCTCTTGATCCCCAGGTGCAATTTTAATCTAATTGTAGCCTGAGAAACCATCCATTAGTGAGTACATTTGATAGCCTGCTGTGAGGTCTATGATCATATCAATATTAGGTAGTGAAAAATCATCTTTAGGAAATGCCTTGTTTAAGTCTCTGAAGTCTGTGCAGATCCTGATAGATTTATTTGATTTAGATACTGGGACCACATTAGAAATCCATCTTGCGTAAGCAATGAATCTGATGAATCCAACTTCTAATAATTTATCTAGCTTCGCTTTTACTAGTAATACAACATGAGGATGCATCTTTCTGAGTTTTTGTTTCATGGGTTTGATTCCAGGAGCTATAGATAAATGATGCATGATTAATTCAGGATCCAACCCGGGCATATCTGTATAAGACCATGAAAAGTTGATCTTCTTTTCTTTTAGGAACTCATTGAATTGTAGCTTCTCTTCATCTGACAAAGATTGTGCTAGGTGAACTATTTGAGGAGCTTCAGCCATACCCAAGTTAACTGGTTGCGTTGGTTCTATCAGAACTAAATATCTTTCTTGAAAGTGCTCAGGGAGGATATCAAGAATCTCATCCTTTGGCACCTCTGAGAGGTTTTCACCATCAGATACATCTTTTGCTTTTACTATTTTAGAATCTGACACTGACACAATGTGGTTTTCACCATCAATTCTTTTCTTCTTTTTATTTTTCAATTTGTGACTGAGAAAATTGATATCCTCCCGTGACATGTCCACACTCCTTGCATTGGTGGAAGAAGGGTAGGGTTTACAAGCATTCAAATAGAAAGACAAAGTGTAGTCATTAGGGAAGTCTAGGATAGGAGTAGGATCCGCATTAGTCCAATCAATTAGGTCTGGGTTTATTAAAGACAAGGATTCATATTTTGGGAAGGACAACATTGTGTTAGTGTCAAGACTATTAACTGACATGACATGTTCCGTTAAGTCTACCTCTTCGGTGTTTAGATCAATAAGAGTTATATCGTCATTATCGAATTCGTTAGTTATATGTGGACTAAACTCTAGTGACTCATTAGTGGAAATTTCATCTTCATCTCTCTGTAGAAGGAGGCTCCTAGTTTGCATTCTCTGAATTTCCTCTAGGTCTAGGAAAATACCAGTTTCTACATCAATGAGTGGGGGAAGGGATACCTCCTCTACTTCAGGAATATCAATATTGTCAGGAACAGTGTGAGAATGCTCTCTGTAGTCCGATGGAGCTGCAAACATGTGAATGACATCAATTTCAATGTCCTCTGAGGCAACAAACATATCATCCCACTCATAGTCATGGGAGTCCATGATTTCATCATCAGACTTGTTTAAGAATTCAACAATAGTTATATGATGGACTCTATTAGCCGCTCGTAGATCAAAGTGTGGCAAATCTACTACATGTGTGATTGTTACTAACTACCCCCAATTAGGATGTAGATTCTGTGGTTTGGGTGTGTCTTCAGTAGCTGTTTCTATCAATGGTACCTCTGGATCATCTTCTGTTGTTTCTTCTACCTCTTGAATGGTAGCTAGTGGTAACAGAGGGATATGAGTGTCTTGTGGCACCTCAAATCTTGACACATACCTTTCTCCTTGATATTCGGGGTTTGTTGTGCCAATATGTAATAACCTTTCATAGGAACACTATTCTAGTTCTGTTTCTTCTTCTTCATCACTGCCTTTCTCAGCGATCAGACTATCCCTTGAAGTAGGGCCTTCGGATTTAGTATTGAAACCTAACCCTATTTTATCTTTGGTATTCTGGAATTCCATGTGTACTGGTTCAATAAGTCCTTTTCCTTTGTCATCTAAAGGTCCTTTTCCTTTGTATCCCATTTGTTTAAGAAGGTCATATCCTTTACCATACTTCTTGGGGGATATTTCTACATGTTTTACCTCAGCTTCCTTTGGTTCTCCCTTGTAAAGCCAGGCTAAGACTGCCTATTCTTCTATGTTATCTAAATGAGAGGTAGATGCTTTAACCATGCCAGTTGCTTTGTGAATTTATGGTGTTCTAGATGCAGCAGGTGTGAATGCTGACGAAGGTTTTCCATAGGATCTTGGTGACACTAGAAGTTCTCTTAATGATGGGGTCATGTCCATCTTGTATTCTCCCATACCTGTTTCTTCAAGTTTTAATGTCTTTCCAAAAATTTTCATAACCATGTCCTTGGTAGTCTCAGGTACAATCTCATTTTTAGCTTCCTTGTTATGCGGGACAATACTACCTGCTTTAACATTATTGCACGTATAACTGATATCTGGAGGAATGGTTACCTCCACCCCATTATGTGGGATTTTGATACATTGGTGGAAGGTAGATGGTATTTCTTGCATTTCATGGATCCAAGGTCTCCCCAATAGTATATTGTAAGCCAAGGTTAGATCCAGGACTTGAAATATAACATTCCTTTCAACCAGTCCGATTCTGATTGGTAGAATAATGAGAACTTTAGAGGATCTTTCTTCCTCATCATAGGCTTTGATAGTGATTTTTCTTCTTGAATCAATAGTTTGTTCTGAGAGACCCAATTTTTGGATAAGATTAAAGGTACAGATATTCAACCTCGTGCCTCCATCTATCAATACACGTCTAACACAAGATTTATGAATGAGGACTTTGATATGAAGAGGTTGATTATGCGAATGTGTTAATGATTTATCATCCTCTTCAGAGAAGGAGAGGTAATGTGGTGCTGAGATGTGATTAACCATTGCTTGGAATTTGTCCACATCAAGGTCCTTTGGCACATTTTATGCATGCAAGGCTTGTTCAAGAATTTCCCTATGCATTGAGGAGATTTTAAGCAACTCAAAAATGGAAATTTGAGCAGAGGTTCGTTGTAATTGATCCACCAAGTTATACTTTGCTGTAGGAATAGTAACCATTTGTTTTTCTGCTGCCGGTTTAGGGATAGTGACAATGGGTACTTTGGAAGTTGTTTCTAGTTTTGAAGAGGAATTTGGTCCTTTGATCGTGACTTGTGCTTGACTTTGGGTCACTACATTTGATTGTGAAGATGTGTTTTGAACATCTTTGATAGTGACCACATTAATTGATTCAATTTTAATGTCTAGCATGTTGATCACATTGTCATTTTTAGAGTAGGCATAGTTGACTTCATTTCCTTTGCCTTTAGATGCTTCCCCTTTCTCATAATTAGGGAACATCTTATTAAATAATGTATGGTCTTCATTAGTAGTGTGTCCTTCCACTTTGATTTTGCCTCCTTCAATAAGGTCTTGTATGGTGTGCTTGAGTTTAAGACAATTATTAGTCTTGTGTCCTTTGTTTTTATGAAAGATGCAATAAGCATTGTCATCCCACCATTTCGGTTTGACCTCTGGTTCCCATGGTTTGGAATTTGGGATCGTGAGAACTTTGTCTAATAGTGTCTTCAAAATAGTCTCGAGAGGCTCTCCCAAAAGAGTGAATGTTCTTTGAGGTTTGGAAGTCCATGAACGACCTTTGTTGTTCTCGTTGTTTGCTTTAGGTATGAAAGTTGTTACCTTAGCATCTTTACTTTCTTGCATGCTATTTGTCAAGTTGAATACTGCTAGTTTGGTGTTAACATTAGACGCATCTACTACTCCATTGTTGACAACATTCTTGTTTTGTTTCCACCATTTAGGCTTGTTGTTTGAGTTGGTAGATTTGTTTTCACTTTGGAGAGTGATTTCCCCCTTTTTAACCATAAATTCTTCAATGCGGATGGCATTCTTGATCATCCTGTCGAGCTAGGGGAATCCTGCATTTGTAATGCATAGTTCAATTCTGGTATCAAGTTATTAACGAATATTTCCATTTTCTCAGTTTTGGGAATAGCCCTTGAATATCTTGCAAAGATTTTCCTCCACCTTTGTAAAAAGTGTGTAAAGGATTCGCCAGTTCTTTGTTTAGTGTTGCACAGATCTATCATAGTTACATCGTGTTGTATGCTATAGGAGTAATGTTGGATAAACCATTGAATTAACTCCTCAAAAGTTTTTACCTTAGGTGTGAGCTTTGAGAACCATTCCATGGCGTTCCCACCTAGGATTCCTGGAAATAGTTGCATTAGGTATGTAGGTTCATGCTTGTATTCTATGCTTAGAGAACAAAATTCTCTCACATGATCGTGTGGACCAGTCTCTCCCATATATTTTTCATGTTTTGGTCTTGCCATGTTGGGAGGAAACATAACCATATTAATACTCTTGTCGAAAGGAAATGGACAAATGGAGTCCAAAGAGTATTTTGTCTTGGGTTTAACCTTCTCTTGTTTGAGATTCGCAAGCTCAATTTGCATCAACGTTAGTTTTTTGGTGAGAATAGAGATAGGAGTTGACACCTCTTTTTCCTTTAGTTGTTCAACATCATAATCCTTAGGTAATTTTACGCCAGTGGATGCTAGATGGAGAAAGTATTTCTCTTTGTCCTCACCAATTATCTTTTCCAATGTCTTTTGGAATTTCTTGCTTTGTTTGAGTTTATTATATTCTTCTTCAGTGATGTCTTCTTCACTGTTTGAACCAAACAAAGGATGGTCAAAGTGTTGTTCTTCTTCACCATTGCTATCTTCATGTTTTTGGTTTTTACCATTGTCATATTCTTTAAAAGCTGCACTCCATTCATGAGTGGGTCTTTCCATTTCTAGAGAGTCTAAATCAAACAGGGAACCACGAGATGTTTCTCCTTGCTGAAAGTGTAGTGATCTTGGAGGTACTTCCAATTATTTAGAAGTGTACTCGTTGTGTCTTGTGTTAACCATGTATTTGTATCTGAACTTTGTCAAAGTGTCCCGATAGTGTCAAGTAGAGTCTCAAATCGTTCAAGTGAGTGTGTCTAGGTAGAAGTGTCATTTGTATTTTGGTGGAATTAAATGATTGCAGTGTCAAAGGGTTAGAATTCCCTGATAGTGAGTTGGGAATCAAGTTGTTTTGAAAAGAGGATAGACTTAAGACTGATTGTGAGAAACCGATAGGACATGCAAGGTAGATGTTTGAAAAGTGTTTTGAAACAGCAACAGGGAGACCAAAAAAGACAACATGGACAGACTAAAGAGCCAAAAGGGTATCCAAATCCATTGAGGTTTTCTGAGAAACTAATCTGCAAGTGCCCACTGTCCTAGATGCGAGTTTCTAGATGCAAGCCAGGAAATATAGGATACAAGCCTCTCTGATGGACTGAATGTGACCTTTCACCCTAGATGCGATGAAGTACTGCCCAGATGCGATGTAGGATACCAGATATGACATTGCACAACCAAATACGAGCTAAGAAATGCAGGATGTGACTTTCTGAGGTTCTATCAATTTTTGTTAATTCTGTCAATTTCGTCTTGAAAGTGCGTGAAGTTTGTTTGATCTGTGATTGTGTTCTAAGACTTGCTGGTGAGTGAAAATCACATGTAGATAAAGGATTGAATTTTTTTGCATTTTTTGAAGGTGTTATCTTGTTAATGATTTTTAGACATTTCAAGCAGATTTGCATTTAGGGGAACAAACACATCCTTATGCCCTATTTTCTAGGTAGAGGATGAAAATTCTTGCTTGTTGACTTAGGTACACACTCAAATGCTAATTAGAATATGGCCATCACCAAGCACACAATGGCTCCAGTCATGATGCCATATTAGCTGACTCCAAATGCAAGTGAGGGAACGATATGACGAGTGTCTTGGGGCAATTACTTTTTTCCTTGCACAAGGATTATCACCCTTTCGAGATGAATCAGGTAGTTTGTCTATAAATTTCATTATTTATGATGGGGAAATCCATTCAAAACCATCTCCCAGAGAATTACACAAGGCAAAATTGAGGCGTATAGCCCCATGAGTACTCAAATATGTGTAGTCTCGCAAGCAAGATTCAAGCGGCTCTGCTCTACACATACCCAAGCATGTTCAAGAAATGATGTCATAATTTGAAGAACGAAAATCGATTCCGTCTTCCGAGGCTTTGGCCTATGAGGAAGCAATTATTTATAGTGAGTTGGAAGGGTTGGCGTAAAACCTGTCCTGACTTGGGTCATCTCGGGAGATTTTTTCCTTCAACCGGCAGGCCCTCTACTGTTTAATAAGCATACAAAGGATTGGTGAGCGTAGGATTTCTAGATTTTTGATTCTTTCAAAGAAGAAGAGCATACTCTCCTAATCCATGCCATTTTCTCCCAAAACACTTCAAGCAATTTTCATTCTCTCAAGCTATTTGAGCTCGATTTAAAGATTCCTAAATCACAAAAACATAGTACTTTGAAAGTTAAGTTTCATTGTTTAGTTTCCCCAAAATTAGGTGATTTACTTGTTCAATTACTATCCAAAAATGAATTAAGCGATGTGTTTGTTCATTGATCTACAAAATTTAGTGATTTTGAGTTTGTTCATTTACCATCCAAAATTGAAATTTAAACAGTGTGTTTGTTTTTCCTTGTTCAGTTACTCCATTTTCCTTTCAAGTTTTAAACCAACTTTTGATGTTCTGATTTTCCTTGAAGGAAAAGAGCATAATAATCTGTTTGGTTTAATAAGTGATTGAAAAATGTCTGAAATTTGGAAAGCTTGCAACAAGGTTAGTAGTAAATCAACTTTTAAAATCTGCAAACCCACACGTTAGAAATGTCTTCCATCTTTCCAACAACAATCTGCAAGCACTAGTTAGGTTGTTCAAAAGATCAAAACCACAACTGATCAAAATGTTAGAGGTTAGGCAATGGAGAATGCAAAATATCTAACTAGATATGATCCTAGAAATGCAGAATGCAATGCAATATACCAGATGTGAGCCTGTGTTACCAGATATGACAGAATGATGACCAGATGCAAGCCTGTACCGAAAACAATCCAAGAATTCCAGGAGGTGATTTATGAAACACAAGATGCGAGCCTAGATTCTGCAATACGATGATTCTTCCCAGATGCGAGCCTTCATGACCAAAAATGACCCTGTTCCAGAAAAATGGGAAGACAAATTAGTAAAAAAAAAACTTCAAATGAGGCAAAATCTAAAATTGGGCCCCATGGCGGGCACCAGAAATGTGTGTGTTATTTAGTGCACCTGTTATCTGCAACATGAAACTTCAATAGATTAGTGAAAAAGCATAAAAGCAAGGGTTTCAAACTAAAACACCAAAACTGATCTATTGCTTTCTATCTAGGAGGAGTTTGAAGAATGCCATAATCATGCCCTCAGATTATGCACAAATCAGTGACATATACAACCTAAGAATGGAAGATTTGAATGAAAAACTAATCTAAATGATTAAGAAACATGCATATTAGTTCTAAATATGAAGATAATAACAATGCATAATATTAAATCTAAGATGCAACATGGATTCACAAATAATCTAAACAACACAACAATGCTTTTAACTCTAAAATTCAGGGTCATTTGAGCTCAAAAACTCATTCTATTTATAGAAGAAATGTGGAGAGAGAGGAGGGACAAGGTTCATTAATGGAGGTGTAAAAACCATTAATGAGGTGTAAGAGGCATTAATGCCAAAGGCATTAATAAGGCATGAGCTTGAGTAATCTCCATTAATGATGCATTAATGAGAGCAATTAAGAGACATGGTGAGGGTGTAAGTCCAAGCTTGAGAAGGTGGACAAAGAGGGAGTCAAGCTTGAGAAAGTTGACTTTCTCAAGTGGGTTGAGTTCCTAATCATAGGATTAGCAATGTGACATCATTAGGAAGGGGTTTAAGATTAGGATTAGATTTAGCATGGGGGGAATAGGTTGGGATGGGTTTGAACCCAGGGTTGAAGTGGTTGAGGTAGGCTACATTAGGGGTTAAAGGAATATTAATGAAATGAATTATAATTAATATATTCATTCAAAAATAGGGAAATTAATTATTTAAGCTTTTGATTGCTTTAGATAATTAATTAGGACTATAGCCAATTAATTAGATTAATTTAGGCTAGAAGATAGGCTTTTTGAAAGTGATTAAATATAATTAGGGTTTTATTTAATTCCTTTTAAATTAATTACCTTAGCCAGGTTTTGTTTTGAATTGAATTGATTTGATTGGATTGAATTGGCTAAGGTGATTAATAAAATTTAGTGATTGAATCACTTAGGAGATTAAATTTGATTTGAAAGAATTATGCCAGCTGATTGAAGAGTTGTCTAGACATAATTGGGGGTATGATCACACTTAGGAAAAATAGGGTCTATGGTCAGAGCAGACCAAATCCAGGTGGTTACAGCAGTGAGGTTAGGAAAACAAAAAGGCATAAAGAATTTGCACCTGGAAGGTGACTCCTTGTTGGTGGTGCAAGCAATTTCAAATTTGTCTATAAATGCTTGGCATTTATAAAATTACATTGAATCTATTAAGGAACTTTTATTTTCCTTTGAAAAATTTAAAATTACCCGTATTAAGCAAGAAGGGAATTGTGAAGCTGACAAGCTTTCCAAATGGGCCCTAAATCTAGCAGATGTAGAGTAATTGTGGGTAGAGGATTTAAATTTACCAAATCTAGTAATTGTTTGAGGTGGCAGATTGATGATGTATGGGTGCATGTTTTGTCAGCATTTGATCGCAAGTGCAATCTTGTTAGATCATGATAGTTTCTATAAGAGGTGAAGTGCATGTCCAAAAAATTAATACATAAAAGGTTGCACAAATGATTATATTGATGACGGGCGGAGTAAAGGCTGGGTGGAAAAATGTGAAATTAAACCTGAACCGTGTGCCAATGTCCTCAAAGGATGATAGTCATTAATGTCTATGGTAGGGTTGGTTATAAAGATGCGTGTAGCAGATTGAAAACCAAACACATCATCAAAGCTATTTTGTGGAGCTGAGCTTTTGTTTTCTATCTTTGCAGGGTGCACAGAGAACAATGGAGCCAAGGTCTACGTTTAACATAAAGCGTTAGCAAAAAGGGATTTTGGGGCCAGTGGAGGATTGCAGGGTGCAGTTATTGATTAAATGTCCATCTAAGGAGATAATTGAGGCCTTTCAGTAGACTTTGGGGCCACTATTTCATGAAGTGAATCACAGATGGAAACTCCAGGTGGATATTGCAGCCATGATCATGGCTTGGGGCCTGGAGTTGGGAAAACACGAGCGTGTTGTGGAGAGGGTGATGAAAGCCCTTTTTGAAGCTGACTTAATTGCCAATGTCGACTATCTGTTGGAGTGGGCTCACCCAGGATGGGCTTTTGATTTTAGCGAGTGCTTTGAAAATGAGGAGGAAGGGATAGCTCTGGGCATCATCCCTTTCTTAAGATGGCCAAAACTGGTAAATAGGGAAAAATATATGAAAGATAGAAAGGAGGGATGGGAAAAATTGAAGGCGAGTGTGTATGTATAATTCATACCTTCATGAAATAAAGGTGCTAGCTATCAATTCTATGGAAACAATAATATAATTTAATCTAAGAATTGACAAATAAAGCATTTAACATCTCATGGATCTCTAACTAACCTTTGCTAATAGAGATCTCAACCTTAATCTCTACTAGTGACAATCCTAGAATGAGAAATTGATAAAGATAATGCCTAATCTAGCTCTCAATTCTCTCCATTTGCTATGATATTTTATTCAAATGCTCTCAAAATGATCTCCATTATGATAAATAGCTATGATATGCTCTCAATTACTCTCAATTTGTTATGAAATGCCTATAATAAGGATGATTTGCATTCAAATTTTCAAGGATCATTATTCTCTCCAAATGGCTTCTATTTATAGGATTTTCCCAAGTGTAAGGGGTAGAGTTACTTGTTCATGATTAAGCCATGGTTGAGTCAGAGGATTTGAGATGGTTTCAAATGGGGGGATAATTTAAATGATTGTCTCAAAGGTTTGGACAAAGGGACAAATTTGAGTGATTGAGATTGAAAGTTCAAAATGAGTCATTGAGATTGTAAATTAGGAGTGATCCATGTGCTTTGTGTTCTCAATTCTCATTGGTTGCTCAAATTTATGTTGAAGGATATTAGGATTAATTAAATTCAATCAATTAATTAAATTAGCCATGAAGGGGAATATGTTCAATTTTATTTTTGATTTAAACTATATAATTAATTGATTAAAATCAATTATATAGTTTGATTAATCCCTTTAGAATTACTTATATTTGATCATTTGATGTCATTATTTATTTGATCCTTTTATTTTAAATGATTTTGTCCAATTTGATTGATAAATGTCCATTTGAAATTGATTTGATCCATTTTGGTGAAATTTAGATCATTTGGCTGAGATTTGCAGATTTGCTTGATAATAAAACACCTACCCAATTTTAGGTGTCTACAAATGCCCCTCTTTAAATTGATGTATGAAGTGCATTGATTCAAAGAAAATTGCATGTCCTAATCATTTATTTGATGCTGATTGATTGATTGATACAAAAAATGATTTGATAGATAACCTGATTCGATGCTGATTTGAAATCCCTGATCTGATAAGTTGATCTGATTGATAAAAACCTGATTTGAAATCCATGGTCTGATAAGATGTAGAATGCCCCACTAATAATGTTTGAAATTTCAATGCCCCAAATTTGATAATGTTTGATGCAAATTTTGATTTGATACTATGATAATGCCCCCTCAGAAATGAAATAGATTGATGTGCTGAAGGAAAAGATGATGAAATAGATAGAAAACATATTCAATATATTTTCATTTCTGAAAAAAATTGATGATGATCCTGGCAAAAAGCATACCCTAGTGTGCAGGAAATTTAGATTAGGTCAAATGAGGTTAAACTATGTCAAAATCCCTCTAAAATTAGGTTAATTAGATTAAATAGGTTGAAAAAACCCATTTTTACTATTCATTTTCACTTTTCATCCTTGAGATTTTGCTATGATCCTGCTGAGATTGATAGCGATGGTGGTCCCTATTCGAGAGCATCAATTCAAGTGAGCACTCCGGTATCAGAGACACCCTGAGTGTGGACCTCTGGTAAGTGATTTAAACCTTCCTAGTGCATTTATTGCATTTTTACATGTTTTCTAGGTTAGAGTATGTCAAATGACGTGTAGCATAGGTTAAATGACGTGTAGGAAGGTTAAATGTCACCTTTGTGTAGGGAAATGACGTGTATGAGTATCCAAATGCCGCTTAAGTTTAGGGTAAAATTTTGCATTTGCGCAATAAACTGCCGCGTATAAAAACCCTAGTTTGAAAATGCCGCCTATGAGGTTTAAAATGCCGCGTAGGAAGTTGAAATGTCGCGTACACTGTAATTTGAAATGTTGCTCAAATTTACGTTGAAGGATATTAGGATTAATTAAATTTAATCAATTAATTAAATTATCTATGTAGGGGAATAGGTTCAATTTTATTTTTGATTTAAACTATACAATTACTTGATTAAAATCAATTATATAGTTTGGTTAATCCCTTTAGGCTTATATTTGATCATTTGATATCATTATTTTTTTGATCCTTTGATTTTAAATGATTTTGTCCAATTTGATTGATAAATGTCCATTTGAAATTGATTTGATCCATTTTGTGAAATTTAGAGTATTTGGCTAAGATTTGCAGATTTGCTTGATAATAAAACACCTGCCTAGTTTTAGGTGTCTAAAAATGCCCCTCTTTGAATTGATGTGTGAAGCGCATTGATTCAAAGAAAATTGCATGTCCTGATCATTGATTCGATGTTGATTGATTGATTGATACAAAAACTGATCTGATAGATAACCTGATTGATTGATAACCTGATTCGATGCTGATTTGAAATCCCTGATCTGATTGATAAATTTGAAACTGATTTAAAATCCCTGATATGATAAGATGCAGAATGCCCCACTGATAATTTTTGAAATTTCAATGCCCCATATTTGATAATGTTTGATGCAAATTTTGATTTGATACTATCATAATGCCCCTCATAAATGAAATAGATTGATCTCCTGAAGGAAAAGATGATGAAATTGATAGAAAATAGATTTAATACGTTTTCATTTCTAAAAAACATTAATGATGATCCTGGCAACAAGCATGCCCCAGTGTGGAGAAAATGTAGATTAGGTCAAATAAGGTTAAACTTCTTTGATGTATTTGGATTGTGTAATGAAAATACCTTCATCTTGTTGCATGATCTGTAGACCAAGAAAGAACTTGATCTCTCCAAACATAGACATCTCAAACAATTTACTCATTTCATTTGCAAATGAATTGCATAGAATATCATTGCCTCCAAATATGATGTCATCAACAAATATCTCAGCAATCAAAATGTTAGCACCAATATCTTCCTTTAAATAAATATTACTATTTTCACTAGTCCTTACAAATCCAATACTTATAAGATAGGAATGAAGTCTTTCATACTAGGCTTGGGGTGCTTGTTTCAATCCATACATGGATTTGTGAAGTCTACATACCATGTCCCTCTTGTCTGGATCAACAAACCCTTATGGTTGTTCAATGTATACATCTTCAAGTATTCCATTTAGGAATGCAGACTTGACATCCATTTGATATACCTTGAATCCTTTACATGCAACATAAGCAAGTAGTATTTTTACTCCTTCTAGCCACACAACGGGTGCAAAGGTATCTCCATAGTCAATCCCTTCTTCTTGTGCATACCCCTTACATACTAGTCTTGCTTTATTTCTGGTGACTTCTCCATTCTTATTTAGTTTATTCTTGAATATCCATTTTGTACTGATGACATTCTTGTCATCTGGTCTCAGTACAAGTGTCCATGTCTTGTTTTTATCTATCTTCTCAATCTCTTCATTCATAGCACTAATCCATTCATCATTATCTAGTGTAGCATTGACAGATTTTGGCTCATAATCACAAATAATACATCTTTTATTTAGAGACTTACTTCTGGTTCTCATACCAACGTTCTTATCTCCAATGATCTGGTTCCTGTGGATGGTTCTTTCTGAAATATCTTGCAAGTACAGGTTCAACTCTTTGTCTATTAGCTTGATCATCATTGTGTTCTTCATTTTTCTCTCTATCACTTTGTGCATCATCTTGAGAAAGATTATGATCATCGGTATTTGTAGCCTGATGCTCATGTGCAATGATTTGTTGCTCGGGAGCTCTACATAGTTGGTCGGGTAGAGTGTCGGGTTCCTCATTATAAGCAAACCTATTGTAATCCTCTAGTTCTTTATTGCTTTCTTTTTCATTCTTCTCTGCAAATTCATCTATCTTTACATTTGCACTTTCAACAATTTTGTTAGAGGCTTTATTTAGACATTTATAAGCTTTTCTCTTGGTGGAATACCCTAGAAAGATTCCTTCATCACTTGCGGAGTCAATTTTTCCATTTTTATCATCCTTTAAGATATAACATTGACTACCAAATTTTTTGAAATAACTTACATTAGGTGTGTAACCATATCAAAGCTCATAAGGTGTCTTCTTGGTGTCTTTCTTCAATTGTACTCTGTTCAATGTGTAAACAACAGTACTAACAACTTCTCTCTAGAAGATTTGGGTAATGCCTTTCTCTATCATCAATGTCCTTGCATAATCAACTATGGATCTGTTCCTTCTTTTAGCAATTCCATTTTGCTGTGGTGTTCTTGGAGCAGAGACCCATCTTTTGATTCCACGCTCATTACAAAAGTTAGTGAATTCATCTGAAATAAATTCCCCTCCTCTATCTAACCTTAATAATTTCAATTCTTTACCACTTTGTTTCTCAACCATTGCCTTGTACCATTTAAACATCTTAAATCCTTCTGATTTATCTTTTAGAATCATGTCTGTCATCACTCTAGAGTAATCATCAACAAAGAGAATAAAACATCTATCTCCATAATAACTCTTTGTTCTCATAGGTCATTTAAACATCTTAAATGATTCTGATTATCTTTTGTAAACATGACTGTCATCATTCTAGAGTAATCATCAACAAAGAAAATAAAATATCTATCTCCATAATAACTCTTTGTTCTCATAGGTCCACATAGGTCAGTATGGACTAATTCTAGAATGACATCAGATGTATGGGTTTTGCTTTTGAAACTAGACTTTCTCATCTTACCTTTTTGATAATTCTTACACATGATGTTGTCAGGCTTGGTCATTGTCGGTAAGCCTCTTACATTTATCTTTTTTCTTATCTTTATCATGTTGTCAAAGTTCACATGACACAATCTTTTATGCCACAACCATATGTCTTTGTTTGTAGCAATCAAACAAGTGGTGTCAGTATCATTCAGATAGAATAAGTTACCTTTTGTCTGCTCACCGGTACCAATCAGATTTCTTGATTTACTGAAGATCTTTTCCTTCTTATTTTTAAATGCTACTCTGTGACCTGAATTATTCAACTGAGAAACACTCAATAGATTATAATTCAATCCATTTACCCAATAATATTTTTCACATTTTATCTGATTATTCAACATTATGGTTCCTCTACCTTCAACTAGACAAGGTGTGTCATTACCCATTCTTACTGAACCACCTTTATAGTATCCATAAGTGTCAAAATTTTTCTTATCACCGATAATATGGTGAGTGTAACCACTATCTATGATCCAAACATCATTTTTACTAAGTTTAGATATGAGTGCAGTTTCTACATACCTTTCTTCATCGTCATCTGAATAATCTTTTACTGCTACAAACACCATCTCGATGTCTTCCTCAGATTCAGTGTCAGTATCGTCATCTTTTCATTTCGCTAGGTAACTGGCCTTCTTTCCTTTGTTCTTGTAGTCTCAAGTATCTCTTCTTTCTGATTTTTGGTAGCTTCTTTAATCACCTTTGTTAGACTTCTTTTCAAATGATCTATCATTACTTCTGTCATCTTTTCTTCTGTTAGGACATCTTGTAGCAAAGTGTCCAATCTCTTTACAATTAAAACAAACGAGTGGTAATTTTTCTTTGTATTTACCTTTGCCTCTTTGCATTCTTCTAGCCATAAGTGCTTCAATTTAATCAAGATCTTCTTCTTCACTTTCACTATCAACATCTTTTCTCATAGTGTGTTTATGACTTGATTTACTTATTCTCATAGAAGATTTGAATGCAGACTCTATGTTTGGTAAGACACTATTATCAAAATTGTTCATCTCAAATGAAATCAGTCTTCCAATGAAACTGTCTAGAGTAACATTGCTATTTTCTACTGCTCTCATTTCTTGAATGGAAGATACTCTAATAGCATAAGTAGGAAGTAAGGTTCTTAAAATTTTACTTACCACTGTATCTTCTTCTAGTACACCTCCAAATCCTCTGATAGAATTGACTACCTCTTTGATTCTTGTGCTGTATTGTGGAATGTTTTCACCTTCTTTCATTTTGAGATCATCAAATGTTCCTCTAAGGCTTTCTGCCTTGGCTCTCAAAACATTCTTGTCACCACCATGTACAAGCATCAATTTGTCCCACATCTTCTTTGCAGTCTTGCAGGTTTTGACATCTTCAAATTCAACATCGGAGACTGAGGAAACAAGCTCTACCATCATGCAATTGTGCTCACGCTTCTCTCTCATTTGTTCAACTGTTGGTGCTCCTGTGGGAGACACATATTCAGTATTTAAGTATTGAGTAACATCATTTCCAATACTTGATAAGCGGAGTCTTATTTTGCTTTGCCATGAAGCAAAATTGTCTTTGTTCAACTTGGGCACATCTCGTCTGTTCATCTTGTGATATTTATCTTAGGTCTTGAAACCTTCCTTCTAAGCACACAAGCTCTGATACCAATTGTTAGTAATAACTGAGAGGGGGAGGGGGGGGTGAATTAGTGGCCTCAAAAATTAATCCTTAAATCTTATAACCACAAATTATGCCTCTAGTTATCTTTTGTCCTATAAGATGAATGCATTGAAACACTAATATCAATTTACTATTTGTCAAATTGCTTTGTAAATCTTTCTTCTATATGATTACCGATAAGTAGTCAACTATTTACCGAAACACAGTAAATATGCAGAGTATACCAATCAATCTAGAATTGCATATGTGAAATGTAAAACAGTAAAGTAATAAAAAATTAACACATAACACATGGTTTTTTAACGTGGAAACCCTTTTAAGGGAAAAACCACTAGGACCGGTACCCCAAATTTTCACTCTTCTGAAGTGAGCCTTGTTAAGAGCCAACTCTGTTAAAGGTTACAAACACACTGTTAGGTGTGACCTTGTTAGAGGATTTAAAGATAGTTTGTCACGTAGTATCTGGCATCTAATGCTACCATCCTTGATCAAACACTCACTTGGCCTATCAATAGGTATCGGGCATATCCAATGCTACTTTCATGATCAAAATTTTTGATACTCCTTGGGATGTATCTCAATTGTAAAAGACTTTTAGGTCTTGCTCGGTTAAGAGACTTGATGCTTCAATGGTTAAACTAAAACACTAATGATCTGTTCATACATATAATTCAATTACAAATTTTCAGATCTATTGTAAGTCCATTACCTCTCTAATCAATATAATCAATTTTATACCTTTTCTCCACACTGTTATGCTCTGTGATGCTGTCTCACTATTCGTCGGTGTCTGCAGAATCTAGCTCTTTCCTCAGCTTGTTGATCAAGAATGAGTGAAGACTTTCTTCTCCTTCATATTTTCTTTAGCATCTTTCTTCTTCTCTTTCACCTTCTCCCACATTCGTAATGAATTGGGTTTGTCTCTTTATAGACATGATTCACCTTTTCTTGGCTTTCTTGATTCTTGGCGTGATCCACAATTCACGTCAATTAGATTTAAAGAAAACTCCATTTTTTTTCTCAAAGAGATCTTCTTTCCAACTAGACAAATAAGATTTAAATTAATTACTTATCTCTGGCTTTATCTGGATGATTAAAACAATGATAAGTATCCATTGAGTCTATTTATAGCTCTTGACAGCTAAGCATTTTGTCATTTTCTGAATGCTCTGTTATGTCGGTCAACACTTCAGTTAGTCATCGGTGATAACTGTTTGTTCTGTCAGTGTGACTTCAGTTGTCATCAGGATCTCCATCCTTGTCTTTTGCATTGGGCAACACTGAAATTCTTTCCGTCGGGTTACTCTATTCTTTGCTTGTCGGGCAACACTATGACTTTACTCGTCGGTAATGCTATGACGTTGCTCGTCGGGTAACACTGTGACTTTGTTCTTTTACTCTGACCGTCGGTGTGCACTCTGTCAATGTAGGCAGTCACTTTGTGAATACTTGACTTAGATGCATTACTGATAGCATAGCCTTGATTCATTAGTTCTTTGAAGTCTCTGACAGTATTTCAATGACCATACAGATTATATCAAGTTGACATCAATGAAAATACAATACATTAACTAATTTAATGTCTTGCATGATCATCAACTTAATATCTTCAAACATTCAATTAGTTACATGTAATCAATCTCTCCCTTTGGCATTGATGGAAACATACTACATTATCATACTATACTATTACTAATACAATATGAAATATACAGTTTCATCAAGCTTTCCTAATGTAACTATTACAAATGTCTGGCTATTGGTAACCTCAATTAGCTTAGATTTTATTCTTTCAGCTTTCTATTTGGCTTCAATCCCTTCACTGGATAGATGTAGAATCTTTCTTTCTCTGATGTGATGTGTTCTCCTTCTGTGTCAAACTCTCTCCCTTTCACTGTTCTCCTTTCTTTTGATGTCTCTTGTCGGTAATTCTTTTCCTTTTGATGTACTCTCCCTTTGTTATATCTCTCCCTTTGTATAATTTCTCCCATGGATTCCTTGAAGTGATAATGAATATAATCTCTCCCTTTATCAGTATGATAATGAGATATATCTCTCCCTTTGATAGAAATACCAAAAAAACATCTTTTCAAACAAATATTTGTCAGAAATGTCAAATGGATCCTTTCTATCCATAACATACTCCTTGAATTTCCCAATCCATCGATAATAACTTTGGTGCTCGAAGTAGATAAATACTTTGCTGTGTATAGATTTATCTTTGAAGTCCATTTCTCTGCTTGCATCAACATGAATTATTTTCTGATACTTTTTAGGCTGATGTAGCCTTCTAGTCATTTTACTGACCAGTAGACAAGGGTCTGACCCCTAGTCTCTTTCTCAAATACTCAAATGCATCCTTGGGAAGTGGCTTGGTGAAGATATTGGACAATTGTTCCTTTGATTGCACATACTCAAGTACCACCTCCTTTGCTTGAACTTGTTCTCTCAAATAATGATACTTGATGGCAATATGCTTTATTTTAGCATGCATGATTGGATTTTTGGAAATGTTTATTGCACTAGTATTATCACAATAGATAATTATTGGTTCAAGAATTTTCATATTCATGTCTTCCAATAACTATTTGATCCATAAAATATTTGAGCAGTTTGCAGCAGCAACAACATACTTTTCTTCTACAGTAGACTAAGAGATGCATCCTTTCTTCTTGTCGATCTATGTGACAAGTCTATCACCCATAAAGAATGCTCCTCTAGTTGTGCTCTTCCGGTCATCAATATTTCCAGCCGAATCAGCATCGGTAAAGACCTTAAGTTCAAATTTTCCTTCTCTTCTATACCATAAGCCATAGTCCTCGGTATTCTTCAGATATCTTAGAATTCTTTTCACAAGAGTCATATGTGATTCCCTGGGATTAGCAGAAAATCTTGCAACTATTCCTACTGCATGTGCAATATCTGGTCTAGTATGTACAACATACATGAGTTTTCCAATCATTGATCTATACACAGTCTGATTTACCTCTGATGACTTGTCCTCCTTTTTCAGCTTACATCCAATTTCCATCGGTATTCCAACTAGTTTGGACTCTTCCATCCTGAATATTTTTAGTACTTCTTTTATGTACTTGGATTATGTAATGAAAATACCTTCATCTTGTTGCATGATCTATAGACCAAGAAAGAACTTTATCTCTCCAAACATAGACATCTCAAACTCTTTGCTCATTCCATTTGCAAATGATTTGCATAGCATATCATTGCCTCCAAATATGATGTCATCAATAGATATCTCAGCAATCAAAATGTCAGCATCAGTATCTTCCTTCAAATAAATATTACCGTTCTCACTATTCCTTACAAATCCAATACTTATAAAATAGGAATGAAGTCTTTCATACTAGGCTCGGGGTGCTTGTTTCAATCCATACAGGGCTTTGTGAATTTTACATACCATGTCCCTCTTGTCTGGATCAACAAATGTATACCTCTTCTTCAAGTATTCCATTTAGGAATGCAGACTTGACATCCATTTGATATACCTTAAATCCTTCACATGCAACATAAGCAAGTAGTATTCTTACTCCTACTAGCCTCACAACGGGTGAAAAGGTTTCTCCATAGTTAATCCCTTCTTCTTGTGCATACCCCTTGCACACTAGTCTTGCTTTATTTCTAGTGACTTCTCCATTCTCATTTAGTTTATTCCTAAATATCCATTTTGTACCGATGACATTCTTGTCATCTGGTCTCGGTACAAGTGTCCATGTCTTGTTTTTCTCTATCTTCTCAATCTCTTCATTCATAGCACTAATCCATTCATCATTATCTAGTGCAGCATTGACAGATTTTGGCTCATAATCACAAATAAGACATCTTGTATTTAGAGACTTACTTTTGGTTCTCATACCAGCCTTCTTATCTCCAATGATCTGGTTCTTTGGATGGTTCTTTCTGACATGCAGTGCAAGTACAGGTTCAACTCTTTGTCTATCATCTTGATCATCATTGTGTTCTTCATTTTTCTCTCCATCACTTTGTGCATCATCTTGAGCAATATTCTGATCATCGGTATTCGTAGCCTGATGCTCGGGTGCAATGATCTGTTGTTCGGAAGCTCTACATAGTTGGTCGGGTAGAGTGTCAGTTTCCTCATTATAAGCAAACCTATTGTAGTCCTCTAGTTCTTTAGTGCTTTCCTTTTCATTCTTCTCTGCAAATTCATCTATCTTTACATTTGCACTTTCAACAATTTTTTTAGAGGCTTTATTTAGACATTTATAAGCTTTGCTCTTGGTGGAATACCCTAGAAATATTCCTTCATCACTCTTGGAGTCAAATTTTCCATTTCTATCATCCTTTAAGATATAACATTGACTACCAAAATTTTTAAAATAACTTACATTAGGTGTGTAACCATACCAAAGCTCATAAGGTGTCTTCTTGGTGTCTTTCTTCAATTATACTCTGTTCAATGTGTAAACAAGAGTAATGACAACTTCTCTCCAGAAGATTTGGGTGATGCCTTTCTCTATCATCAGCGTCCTTACATAATCAATTATGGATTTGTTCCTTCTTTCAGCAATTCCATTTTGCTGTGGTGTTCTTGGTGCAGAGATCTGAAATAAATTCCCCTCCTCTATCTGACCTTAAGCATTTCAATTCTTTACCACTTTGTTTCTCAACCATTGCCTTATACCATTTAAACATCTTAAATGCTTCTGATTTATATTTTAGAAACATGAGTGTCATCATTCTAGAGTAATCATCAACAAAGAGAATAAAATATCTATCTCCATAATAACTCTTTGTTCTCATAGGTCTACATAGGTTAGTATGGAATAATTCTAGAATGACATCAAATGTATGGATTTATCTTTTGAAAGTAGAATTTTTCATCTTACCTTTTTGACAAGTCTTACACATGATGTTGTCAGGCTTGGTCATTGTCGGTAAGCCTCTTACATTTCTCTTTTTTCTTATCTTAATCATGTTGTCAAAGTTCACATGACACAATCTTTTGTGCCACAACCATATGTCTTCATTTGTAGCAATCAAACAAGTGGTGTCAGTATCATTCAGATAGAATAGGTTACCTTTTGTCTGCTCACTGGTACCAATTAGATTTCCTGATTTATTGAAGATCTTTGCCTTGTTATTTTCAAATGCTACTCTGTGACCTAAATTATTCAACTGAGAAACACTCAATAGATTATAATTTAATCCATTTACCCAATAAGAATTTTCACATTTTGGTGCAGGAGCACACCTAGCTCAAACCCTTAGCTCTTTATTTCTAGCATGTACTGACTCTAGCCAAGTCAGGAGAGTTTGTGTGGACCTTAGAAGGTCTTTTGTTTTCCGTAAGATGGATATGAATAGGTCAATCCATGTCTAGCTAGGTTTCTTAGTTGGTTTCTTGATTTTTGGTTAACACTGTCAATTAAAACTGTGTCGGTTAACACTGTGTCGGTTAACACTGTGCCGGTTAACACTGTCGGTTAACACTGTGTTGGTTAACATTATGTCGGTTAACACTGTGTCGATTAACACTGTGTTGGTTAACACTATCGGTTAACACTGTTTGTTAACACTATGTCGGTTA
Source organism: Thuja plicata (assembly GCA_018584345.1). NCBI lineage: Eukaryota > Viridiplantae > Streptophyta > Pinopsida > Cupressales > Cupressaceae > Thuja > Thuja plicata. The sequence goes on from MU223404.1 coordinate 1,165,327, forward strand.
ACACTGTCAGTTAATTTAGACTGGTGGTCAGTTTTACGTTATTGTTGGTCGGTAAAGTCAGTTGTAACGGCCCGTAAAAAGTGAATCTTGTCTTTTATGGATAGTATGGTCAGTTATAACAGTTCCTGAAGAGATGCTTGTGAATATGTGGGTAGTTAGGGTCATTTCAATGAGAGGATGGTTATTAATAACATCCCAAGCCTTCGTTTGAGAGATCTAGAAGAGAGAGTAGAGATTGAAGAAAAGAGAAGCTACAGGAAATCACAGAGTTACAAATTATTGTACTGCTTTGTTTTGTTCCAGTAATGAGAAGTTGCAGATAGTGTGTTTAGTGGATATCAACCTTCTTTTTTCATTTTGCATGCAAGTAGATTAGTTACTTTATTTTCTATTTTGTAAGTTTTTAGTTCTTCACCCATTATGGGTTGTAAGAAGTGATGGCCCCTCGAGATTCCTGAATCCATGGTGAGAGTCATGTGTTGGGATGGAACTTGAGAGGAGCCCTTGTACATAGTTTCCTTTTTGTTTTTTGTAGAAGAAGCAACAACAACAAGTTTGGAGATCTTACCCTAGGCGAGCTTAGTGGTAGTCTGGCTAGGGAAGAGAATGAAAGCAATGTTCAGAAAACATTGAATAAGTGAGAAGAATGAATCTATTTGTGTAGGTTCAGCAAGAAGAAGATGAAAAGCACTTTGATGGGGACTGATTCTTGAAGAGGAGGTGAAGTTGAGAGTGAATTACCTCAGTTTAGGGTTGTGAACACCCTAAGAGATCAAGGAGAAAGATCTTAGGACAGAGCCAAGCTAGTTCTGTAGCAGCAACAAGACTCCTGTCCACATCAGATTGGTATCAGAGCCTAAATTGATTGGGCTTGTGGTAGATGTTCCAGCTAACAATATCAGTAGGTGAAAACAAGATGGTCACCAATGTAGAGCTTGCAAAGGAAGTAGATGAGCAGAAGAGAGTGATAGAGGATCAAAGGGAAAGGAGTAGACTCTTTGAAGAAGCCGTGGATGAGATGAAGGTAAAACTTCAAGAAGTTGCAGATGCAACTAAAAGCAAAGATGGAGATTAAGTCAGCAGTAGCAGAGGGAAACAAAAAGTTGATGAAGAAGACTTGATACCTGAACCAGACCCTCCAATGAGTGAAGAGCCATTTCTAAAAGCTCTCAGGGCCCTAGGAGGAAAAAGTCTTGAAGGAATTCCATTCTTTAATAGAAAAATGGACAGTGAACTAGTTGTGGAATGGATAGAAGGTATTGAGAATCATTTTTAAGGTGAGGGCATAACTGAAGCACAAAAGGTAAAAGTTGCAAAGTCAAGATTAAGAGGTTCAACATTAACATGGTGGAAATACCTCCAAGAAGAGAGGGAGAAGATGGGTAAGCATCCAATTTTGAATTGGAAGGCCATGTTAAACAAGGTAAAGGAGCAATACCTACCTGAGGGTTATGAAATCCAGCTGCACAAGAAGAGGCAGAGTTTGAAGCAAAAAGATTTGGATGTGGCTACGTATACTGAAGAATTCCAGAAGTTGTGCTTGAGGTCAAGAGTCCAAGAGGATGAGACTATCAAGGTAGATAGGTATCTGGGAGGCCTAAAATGGAATATCCAAGAGGAAATCAGTTTGTGGACTCCCACAACTGTCCATAAGTGTTTCCAACTTGCATTAAAAGTGGAAGAGAATAGCAAAAATAAATCAGAATCAAACTTCAGAGGAAGAGGAAGAGGTAGAGAAGGAAGAGGAAAAGGAGGCTATGGTGGAAGAGGATCAGATTCAAGGCAGCAAAGTGAGAAGAAGCTCACTAAAAATTAGGAAGGAAACTCAAGTAGAGGAGGTTCCAGCAGAGGTAGAGGTTCTAACACTAGTTGGAGAGGAAGGAGCAACGACAATAAAGGAAGGGGAGCATCCTACTTTGTCACCATGAAGTGCTACCACTGCAATCAGCTAGGGCATCCTACCTACAGGTGTCCTGAAAAGGGTTCTACTTCTCAAGGAGGTGGAAAGAGAATTAACTATGTCTAAGAAGAATCAAATTGCAGCAGCAAGCCATCTGAGGTACCTTTAGAGTCAGAGGAAGGTGATATCCTCATGATAAAGAGGACATTGATCACAGAGCCAAGCAAAGAAGAACCAAGCCAAAGAAGGGCACTCTTTAGAGTGAAGTGTAAGATCATAGGAAAGGTGTGTAGATTCAATTGATTCAGGCTCAACTGATAATATCATTAGTGAAGAGGCAGACACCAAGTTAAATTTGAAAAGGATTCCACATGAAAACCCATACAAGGTTACATGGCTCAACAAAGGACAACATGTGTTTGTAGGAGAACAAGCATGGGTAGAGTTCACCATTGGCAAGTATAAAGATAGATTTCTATGTGAAATGCTTCCCATGGATGCATGCCACCTTCTACATGGAAGGCCATGGCAATTTGATAGGCAAGCCATTCATGATGGAACCAAGAATGCATACTCATTTAAGAAAGATGGAGTGACTTTCAAAATTCAGTCACTAATAGAAGGAGAGGTGAAAACATCAAGTCCAATTGTGCTCATGGTTGGTGAGAAGGATTTTTTGAGGACTCTAGGAGAAGGAGAAGGAGTTGGATTTGCTTTAGTACTGAAGCCAAAAGATGAAGCTGCTGTCAAGAAATCAGAGATACCAAATGAGGTAAAAGAAATACTTGAAGAGTATAGGGATATTGTGAATGATGGCCAGCCCACTCCCCTACCTCCAAAAAGAATTTTTAGCCACAAGATTGACTTCATACCAGGAGCTACCTTACCCAACAAAGATGCCTATAAGATGACCCCTCAACAAAATGAGGAAATAACCAAGCAAATCAGAGAGTTATTAGACCAAGGCCTAATTAGAAAAAGCATAAGCCCATGTGCAGTCCCTACTATTTTAGCACCTAAGAAAGGAGGAGCTTGGAGA
>MU223404.1:1168488-1188439 GCA_018584345.1 Thuja plicata
GGTTGATGAATGAGGTATTGGTAGAATGCATTGGTAAATTTTTTGTTGTCTACCTAGATGACATTTTAGTTTTCAGAAAAACTAAGGAGGAGCATATTAGGCATTTGAAATTTGTTTTCAAGAAATTGCATGATTAAAAGCTAATGATCAACTTGGAGAAGTGTGACTTCATGAAGTAGGAGCTGGTGTATCTCGGTTTTGTTTTGTCACAGGGTAACCTCAAAATGGACCAAGAAAAGGTGGATGCCATTCTAAGTTGGCCTACTCCCAAGGCTGCAAATGAGGTGAGAAGTTTCCATGGTTAGCTCAGTATTACAGAAAGTTCATTTGACATTTCAGTGGAATTTGTGCACCTAGGTTAGACACCATCAAAGGTGGGCTGAAGACAAAGTTTCAATGGACACCACAAGCTGATAAAGGGTTTGAAACACTCAAGAAGAAGATAGCAGAGTTTCCTACTCTAGTTCTTCCAAGCTTTGATAATATTTTTACAGTAGAATGTGATGCAAGTAATGTGGCCATTGGGGCTGTCATAAGTTAAGAAGGAAGACCAGTAGCTTTCCATAGTGAGAAGCTAAATGATGCAAAGAAGAAGTACTCTTTTTATGACTTAGAGTTGTATGCTCTAGTCCAAGCACTCAAGAAGTGGAGGCACTACTTGCTGCCAAAGGAGTTCATAGTATATACTGATAACCAAGCTCTCAGATTCCTTAACTCTCAAGACAAACTTAGCAGCAAACACATGAAGTGGGTGGAGTATCTACAAGATTACACTTTCAATATCAAGCATAAAAAAGGAGTACAGAATAAGGTTGCTGATGCATTGAGTAGAAGGCTGCTCATAGTCCAAGAAGTTCAGCTACAAAGCATAGGTATTGATAGCTTCAAAGACCTATATGCTGAAGATGAATATTTTACCCAAATCTACAAGGTATGCAAGGAGTTTAAAAACAACTTTCATGGTGAGTTTTCTGAATATACTTTGCAGAATGATTTTCTGTTTAAAGGAGGTCAACTTTGTGTTCCTAAAGGGTCTATGAGAGAGAATTTGATTCAATAAAAACATAATTGAGCACTTAGTGGTCATTTTGGAGTCGGTAAGACTCAAGAGCTAGTCACTAGGTTCTATTTTTGGCCTAGAATGAATAGAGATGTTAGAAAATATGTTGAGAGCTGTGTAGTGTGTCAAAAAGAAAAGGGCACATCTTCAAATGCAGGTCTTTATCAACCACTTCTAATCCCAACCAGGCCATGGGAATGCATAAGCATGGATTTTGTAGTTGGTTTGCCAAGAACAAGTCAGGGATATGATAGTATTTACGTTGTTGTAGACAGATTTAGCAAGATGGCACATTTTATACATTGTAAGACCATTCATGATGCTTGTAACATTGCACAATTGTTTTTCAGTGGAGTGGTGAGGATCCATGGACTCCCACTTAATATTTTTTCAGACAGGGACACAAAATTCATGAGCCATTTTTGGAAGACCTTATGGCAAAGGCTGGGTACTAACTTGTCTTTTGGATCTGCATATCATCCACAGACAGATGGCCAAATAGAGGTAGTCAATAGGAGTCTTGGTAACTTGCTAAGATGCCTCACAAAGGAGTATGGTCAAGTATGAGACCAACTCATTGGACAAGTTGAATTTGCATACAATGATACAGTGAACAGATCAACTGGTAAGAGTCCCTTTGAAATAGTTTATGGTTTTCACCCAAGAGGGATTTTTGAGCTTAGAGAATTGAAGGAAGGAATGAATGGTAGTGGATATGTTGAGGAATTTTCCGATTCAATGAGAGAAGTCCATGAAAGTGTGAGAAAGAACTTGATTGAAAATGCTGAAAAGGTAAAGTAAAAGGTGGATGCAACAAAGAGGGATGTTCAGTTTCAGATTGGAGACTTTGTGATGGTACACTTGAAAAAACATAGGCTACAAAAAGGTGTCCCTCACAAGCTACAGATGAAGAGGCTAGGTCCTTGTAAGATACTGGCAAAGTATGGAAACAATGCATACAAGGTGGAGCTTCCTGAAGACATTGGGTTGTCACCAGTTTTCAACATTGCAGATTTGATAGCATACAAAGGACCAATTCAAGATGCTGATTAGAACCTTCAAGAGGTAATAAAAGAGGTAAAAGATCTGAAACTAGCCCCTACCCCATCTCTGACAGTTGAAAAGATACTAGACTCAAGGGTCTACAAGAAGACTAGGAACAAAGAGTATATGGAGCACCTTGTCAAATGGCATGAAAAAGAAGATGTTGATGCTACTTGGATTAGTGAAACAAACTTCAAGAGGTTGGGCATTGATCCAAACATGCTCAATCCAAGGATGGATTAACCTTTCTTTTGTTTGGGGGAGTATGGTGTAGGAGCACACCTAACTCAAACCCTTAGCTCTTTTTTTTTGGCATGTACTGACTCTAGCCAAGTCAGGAGAGTTTGTGTGGACCTTAGAAGGTCTTTTGTTTTCCCTAAGATGGATATGACTAGGTCAATCCATGTCTAGCTAGGTTTCTTAGTTGGTTTCCTGATTTTCGGTTAACACTATGTCAATTAACACTATCGGTTAACACTGTGTCAGTTAACATTGTCGGTTAACACGGTGTCGGTTAACACTATGCCGGTTAACACAGTTGGTTAACACTGTGCCGGTTAACACTATGTCGGTTAACACTATCAGTTAATTTAGACTGGTGGTTGGTTTTACGTTACTGTTTGTCGGTAAAGTTAGTCATAATGGCCCGTGAAAAGTGAATCTTGTCTTTTATGGATAGTATGGTCAGTTGTAATGGTTCTTGAAGAGATGCTTGTGAATATGTGGGTAGTTAGGGTCATTTCAATGAGAGGATGGTTATTAATAATATCCCAAGCCTTCATTTGAGAGATCTAGAAGAGAGAGTAGAGATTGAAGAAAAGAGAAGCTACAGGAAATCACAGAGTTACAAATTATTGTACTTTTTTGTTTTGTTCCAGTAATGAGAAGTTGCAGATAGTGTGTTTAGTGGATATCAACCTTCTTTGTTCATTTTTCATGCAAGTAGATTAGTTACTTTATTTTCTATTTTGTAAGTTTTTAGTTCTTCACCCGTTCTGGGTTCTAAGAAGTGATGGCCCCTCAAGATTCCTGAATCCATGGTGAGAGTCATGTGTTGGGATGGAACTAGAGAGGAGCCCTTGTACATAGTTTCCTTTTTGTTTTCTGTAGGAGAAGAAACAACAACAAGTCTAGAGATCTTACCCTAGGCGAGCTCGGTGATAGTCTGGCTAGGGAAGAGAATGAAAGCAATGTTCATAAAACATTGAATAAGTGAGAAGAATGAATCTATTTGTGTAGGGTCAGCAAGAAGAAGATGAAAATCACTTCGATGGGGACTGAGTCTTGAAGAGGAGGTGAAGTTGAGAGTGACTTACCTCGGTTTAGGGTTGTGAACACCCTAAGAGATTGAGGAGAAAGATCTCAGAACAGAGCCAAGCTGGTTCTGTAGCAGCAACGAGACTTCTATCCATATCACATTTTATCTGATTATTCAATATTATGGTTCCTCTACCCTCAACTCAACAAGGTGTGTCATTACCCATTCTTACTGAACCACCTTTATAGTATTCAAAAGTCTCAAACTTTTTCTTATCACTGGTCATATGGTGAGTGTAGCCACTATCTATGATCCAGACATCATTTTTACTAACTTTAGATATGAGTGCAGTTTCTACATACCTTTCTTCATCATCATCTGAATCATCTTTTACTGCCACAAACACCATCTCGGTGTCTTCCTCAGGTTCAATGTCAGTTTCATCATCTTTGCATTTTGCTAGGTAAATGACCTTCTTTCCTTTGTCCTTGTAGTCTCGAGTATATTTCTTTCTAGTTGTCGGTAGCTTCTATCATCACCTCTGTCAGAATTCTTTTCAAATGATCTGTCATTACTTTTGTCATCTTTTCTTCTATTAGGACATCTTGCAACAAAGTGTCCAATCTCTTTACAATTAAAAGAAACAAGTGGCAATTTACCTTTGTATTTACCTTTGCCTCTTTGCATTCTTCTAGCCATAAGTGCTTCAATTTAATCAAGATCTTCTTCTTCACTTTCACTATCACTATCTTTTCTCATAGTGTGTTTATGACTTGATTTACTTATTCTCATTGAAGATTTGAATGCAGACTCTATGTTTGGTAAGACACTATTATCAAAATTGTTCATCTCAAATGAAATCAGTCTTCCAATCAAACTATCTAGAGTAACATTGCTATTTTCTACTTCTCTCATTTCTTGAATGGCAGATACTCTAATAGCATAAGTAAGCAGTAAGGTTCTTAGAATTTTACTTACCACTGTATCTTCTTCTAGTACACCTCAAATATTTGACTACCTCTTTGATTCTTGTGCTATACTGTGTGATGTTTCCACCTTCTTTCATTTTGAGATCATCAAACTTTCCTCTAAGGATTTCTTCCTTGGCTCTCAAAACATTCTTGTCACTAGAATGTACAAGCATCAATTTGTCCCACATTTGCTTTGCAGTCTTGCAGGTTTTAACATCTTCAAATTCAGGATCAGAGAGTGAGGAAGCAAGTTCTATCATAATGCAATTGTGCTCATGCTTCTCTCTCATTTGTTCAACTGTTGGTACTCCTATGGGAAACACATATTCAGTATCTAAGTATTGAGTAACATCATTTCCAATATCTGATAAGTGGAGTCTTATTCAGCTCTGCCATGAAGCAAAATTGTCTTTGTTAAACTTGGGCACATCTCGCCTGTTCATCTTGTGATCTTTACCTTAGGTCTTGAAACCTTCCTTCTAAGCACACAAGCTCTGATACCAATTTTTAGTAATAAATGAGAGGGGGGGGGTGAATCAGTGGCCTCAAAAATTAATCCTTAAATCTTATAACCACAAATTATGCCTCTAGTTATCTTCTATTCTACAAGATGAATGCCTTGAAATGCTAATATTAATTTACTACTTGTCAGATTGCTTTGTAAATCTTTCTTCTGTATGATTATCGATAAGTAGTCAACTATTTACCAAAACATAGTAAATATGCAGAGTATACCAATCAATCTAGAATTGCTTATGTTAAATGTAAAATAGTAAAGTAATAAAAAATTAACACATAACACAAGGATTTTTAATGTAGAAACCCTGTTAAGGGAAAAACCATTGGGACCGGTACCCCAAAATTTCTCTAATCTTAAGTGAGCCATGTTAAGAGCCAACCCTGTTAAAGGTTACAGACACACTGTTAGGTGTGACCTTGTTAGAGGATTTAAAGATAGTTTGTCACCTAGTATCTGACATCTAATGGTACCATCCTTGATCAAACACTCACTTGGCCTATCAATAGGTATCGGGCATATCCAATGCTACTTTCATGATCAAAATTTTTGATACTCCTTGGGATGTATCTCAATTGTAAAAGACTTTTAAGTCCTGCTCGGTTAAGAGACTTGATGCTACAATGGTTAAACTGAAACACTAATGACCTGTTCATACCTACAACTTAATTGCATATTTTTAGATCTATTGTAAGTCCATTACCTCTCTGATCGATATAATCAATTTTATACCTTTGCTCCACACTATTCTTCTCTATGATGTTGTCTCACTGTTCATTAGTGTCTGCAGAATCTAGCTCTTTTCTCAGCTTTTTGATCAGGACTAAATGAAGAATTTCTTCTCCTTTAGATTTTCTTTAGCATCTTTCCTCTTCTCTTTCACCTTCTCCCACATTCATAATGAATTGGGTTTGTCTCTTTATAGACATGATTCACCTTTTCTTGTCTTTCTTGATTCTTGGCGTGATCCATAATTCTCGCCAATTAGATTTAAAGCAAAATCTAGTTTTTTTCTCAAAGAGATCTTCTTGCCAACTGCACAAATCAGATTTAAATCAATTACTTATCTTTGGCTTTATCTGGATGATTAAAATAATGATAAGTATCTGTTGAGTCTATTTATAGCTCTTGATAGCTAAGCATTTTGTCATTTTATGAACTCTCTGTTCTGTCAGTCAACACTTCAGTTAGTCATCGGTGATAACCGACTGTTCCGTTGGTGTGAGTTCAGTTGTCATCAGGATCTCCGTCCTTGTGTTTTCTGTCGGGCAACACTGAAATTCTTTCCGTCGGGTTACTCTGTTCTTTGCTCATCGGGCAACACTGTGACTTTGCTCGTCGGTAATGCGATGACGTTGCTCATCAGGTAACACTTTGACTTTGTTCTTTTACTCTAACTGTCGATGTGCACTCCATCGGTGTATACAGTCACTTTGTGAATACTTGACTTAGATGCTTTACTGATAGCATATCCTTGATTCATCATTTCTTTGAAGTCTTTGGTAGTATTTCCATGACCATACAAATTATATCAAGTTGACATCAATGACAAAACAATACATGAACTGATTTAATGTCTTGCATGATCATCAAATTAATATCTTCAAACATTCAGTCAGTTACATTTCATCAATGATGTGTATGATTATCCTAATGCTGCTTAAGATTAGGGTAAAATTTTTCATTTGCGCAATAAACTGCCGCGTATAAAAACCCTAGTTTGAAAATGCCGCCTATGAGGTTTAAAATGCCGCGTAGGAAGTTGAAATGTTGCATAGACTATAATTTGAAATGTTGCTCAAATTTATGTTGAAGGATATTAGGATTAATTAAATTCACACAATTACTTAAATTAGCCATGTAGGGGAATAGGTTCAATTTTATTTTTGATTTAAACTATACAATTAATTGATTAAAATCAATTATATAGTTTGATTAATCCCTTTAGGCTTATATTTGATCATTTGTTGTCATTATTTATTTGATCCTTTGATTTTAAATGATTTTGTCCAATTTGATTGATAATTGTCCATTTGAAATTGATTTGATCCATTTTGGTGAAATTTAGATCATTTGGCTGAGATTTGCAGATTTGCTTGATAATACAACACCTGCCCAGTTTTAGGTGTCTACAAATGCCCCTCTTTGAATTGATGGACAAAGTGCATTGATTCAAAGAAAATTGCATGTCCTGATCATTTATTCGATGCTGATTGATTGATTGATACAAAAACTGATCTGATAGATAACCTGATTGACTGATAACCGGATCCGATGCTGATTTGAAATCCCTGATCTAATAAGCTGATTTGATTGATAAAAACCCAATTTGAAACTGATTTGAAATCCCTGATCTTATAAGATGCAGAATGTCCCACTGATAATGTTTGAAATTTCAATACCCCATATTTGATAATGTTTGATGCAAATTTTGATTTGATACTATGATAATGCCCCCTCAGAAATGAAACAGATTGATCTCCTGAAGGAAAAGATGATGAAATTGATAGAAAATAGATTCAATATGTTTTCATTTCTGAAAAACATTGATGATGCTTCTGGTGAAAAGCATGCCCCAGTGTGTAGAAAATGTAGATTAGGTCAAATGAGGTTAAACTATGTCAAAATCCCTCCAAAATTAGGTTATTTAGCTTAAATAAGTTGAAAAAACCCATTTTTACTATTCATTTTCACTTTTCATCCTTGAGATTTTGCTCTGATCCTGCTGAGATTGATAGCGATGGTGGTCCCTATTTGAGAGCATCAGTTCAAGAAAGCATGCCGGTATTAGAGACCTCCTGAGTGTGGACCTCCGGTAAGTGATTTTAACCTTCCTAGTGCATTTATTGCTTTTTACATGTTTTCTAGGTTAGAGTATGTCAAATGACGCGTAGCATAGGTTAAATGAAACATAGGAAGGTTAAATGTTGCCTCTGCATAGGGAAATGACGTGTATGATTATCCAAATGCTGCTTAAGATTAGGGTAAAATTTTGCATTTGTGCAATAAACTATCGCAAATAAAAACCCTAGTTTGAAAATGCCGCCTATGAGGTTTAAAATGCCGTGTAGGAAGTTGAAATGTCACATACATTATGAAGTGATGCCTCCGATATATCAAATCATGCCTAGAATAATTTAAATGATGCTTAGAATGAAATGACGCATACACTATGCCAAGTGACGCCTGTAATGAAAAATTGATGAAAATATGATTTAGGAAGCACAAACTGCTTTCTGATTGATCGTCTGGATTACCGTATTGATTTCCAAGATAGATAGCTGTGTTTTAGTAATGCGAACAAGTGATTAGGATATTAGGATAATCATAAAAATGGATGTTTGATTTGTCAATCTGATAGGATAGAACACTGATTGATAGAATAACTGATCATATTGGTCCCTTCTCAAGATATAGAGTTAGGAACAATAAGTTGATGTGCTCAAAAAGAGAAAAGAATTGATTGAATTAGAATGATCCATTGATATAATGATAATGATATAATTCCCTTGATTTTCAAAATAGGCACATTTCCATAAGTTATATGTACATAATCTAGCATCTTGGATTCTTGACTTATTTGATGAGTTGATCGATCTAGAGTTACGTGTGATAGAGTAGTGCGTGTTGAGTTTCCTCCTAGAGCTTCCTCGGTTCTAGTTGAACCATGGTTTACTGACAGCTGTGGTATATTTTTGGCACTCTGACCACAATAATTTCCACCTTACACTTAGTGAGATGACTATCACTCCCGAGGATGTCTATAGATTGCTCCGCATCCCTACTCAAGGAGAGCGGGTTTAGTATGATCACGTTTATTATGATAGCGTATGAAGACATGTCTTCGCTGATGATACGATCGATGATAATATGATCACATGGGCACAGTTTTCTTCATTCCCTACTTTTCCAACAGTTCCAGGTGCTGTGATAGGAGGTTTATTGCTTCCTGATAGACGAGGTCACAAATTCTTAGTTGGTTGGGGTCAGATTTTGGAGGATTTGATTTCACATCCTCGATGGTTTGATTGTGTTTCCTGTGTGTTAGCACAACTTTACCATGATTTGCACAAGGTTTTTTATAGAGTGAGTGCATATTTATCAGCCAATGCGATATTATTACAGTTATGGACCTGGGAGCACATCCCTGTTACGAGACTGATAGCAACTTGTGTTTTAGGTTGAGGATGACCGTATGCATTTTTGTATGATGGGATGTATGTCCAGCATCATCTAGGCAAACTTGAGTATTGGCGTCACATGATTGATGACATCGATCAGGTCATCTAGAGACCTTACCTTGGATGTGAGGGATGGTGGGAGGATGATGATGAGCTTCCTTATATGTTTTCACTTCGGTGGATGATTGGTTGATCACCACTCATTATAGAGAGATTCTTCTTTGGGAAAGTGTTGAGATAGTATGGCCAAGTGCAAGATATGCCAGAGGGTATGGAATTATATTCCCAAGTATAGGCAAAGCGGTCCATGTGGGGAGCGCAGGTTGATTATCAATTTTCTTGCACTGAGATTGACAGATTGGTCTACATCCGGTGGGACATGTTAGAACACATTGCTAATGTTGGGATGATCGTTGAGTATAGAGAGTGGTTCTTATGCCACAAATTCATGAGATTCAAAAATCTTGCAAAGTTGATTCCTGATATGGATGACACATCTGATGATGATGGTGGAAATGATGGTGGTAAAGGTGGTGGGAGAGGACCAAGATAGCGATCTCCTAGAGTACCGAGAGCTCCTAGAATTCGTAGAGCTGTAGGCAGAGGACAGGTGCGACCTCAGATGCGGGGTGGACATGTCAGGGCTAGGGGTGGTGGTTTTGGTCAATTGAGATAGAGACAAGGACATGTTTAGGTACAAGTTCAGCCCATACCAGCTGTAGGATGGGGTTAGTAGAGACAACAATAGAGAGATGATAGGAAGGCACATATAGATGCTTCTAGACAGGTTCCAAGAGCACAGGCTCCTCCATAGGTTCATGATCATGCACAATAGGTTCCTCCTTTGAAGGGAAATATTCTGGCATAGCAGGTTCATCCTCATATTCCAGTGATATCATAGGTTGGATTACAAGCACCCTAGGCACCACATATTGGATTACAGGCACCACCGACACCACAGGTTCCTCAAGCTATAGATGACTTGACACAGGATGTGAGGAACTTACAGGTGGGGATGACATCAATGGTTGGTAGGGAAAATTAGGTGGCTACTATGATGTAGCAGTTTATGGCGATGATGGCCCAGAGGTCTAGTGTAGTTAGTTCTAGCCAAGTACCACTGACTACACAGGATAGATCGGGTGACAAAGATCCCGATGGGACAGGTGATGGATCAGGTGCAGGTATAGGTGATGGATCAGGTGCCCCTACTGGGTCTTGAGATAGATTGATATAGATCCACTGGATATTCATTGATGTATCACATGTATTGATTTTTTGATCAGGACTTTGATGATGTATCATTTTGTCGATGATATTGTATCTTGATATACAAATGTTATGGATCTTTTGATGGACATTTTTGTGATGATCTTCTTTGATTCCCATGATGTGTTTATGATGTTGATGTGAGATTTCTTTATATGTAGATCTATATGATGTCTATGATGCATTTATTTTTATTATGCTATGGATGTAGTTTATCTTATATATGACATAGATAGATGGATGCAAATGATTTTTATGCAACTACTTCTATATGCTTCTCTAATTTCATGATGAATGCAATGGTATGTGTAATGCAATGATGAATGAATGCAACTATTTGTTTGGATTTTGTTTTTATGACTGTATGCAATTTTATATGAAATGCACTTATAAAATGGATGGAAAGTGAATAATGAATAATGCTTCTTTTCTTTTGATTTTCTTGATATAATAGATAATGAATAATGATTAATGCTATGAATGAATACAAAAGATAATATCACATCATTGATTGAAACAAAGATAATTGATAATTTATAATTGAACCCCCAAAATTGATTAACCCCCTTTGAACTTGGAAAAATCCTCTAAACATATGCAATTAATGTAACATGATAATGCAATGCAATACAACTAATTGTCACTAGCTTTTTGCGTAAGAACCGCAAAAGAGATATATTATCATCATTGAGTGTTGTGGAGCTAGGAGCAAGTAAAATCATCACTGACCACATCACGATGATATGGATACTGATTTCATCACTCTGGTAACCCCTTGGGAAACTAGTATAACCTTCACTAGTTGAATAACAAACTATGGGAGTATGAATACTGGTTTCATCGTATTCAATATTGCAAGTGGATTTTGGCATTAAGATATTGAAGATCTAAATAGCTAAGGTATCCTTTTCATAAACAAACAAAGGTTAACCCTCCTTCCTATATGAAATTCCTCGATGGTTCTTTGATGACCATGTCCTTAGAAGAATTCACACAAGTTGGTGAATCTTCCTTAAAACACTCACTCAAAATAAAGAAAATATCATGTCCTCATCATCGCCAATCTAGTTGAAACATCAATGATCAGCTAAAAAGATATGACAAAATGCAAATAATATCATCAAAAATCTTCAAGTGTTTTGCTTCGTATCAAGATTTTCAAAAGAATTCCAAACATTCTGATCATTTACATTTTGTTAATTTTTAATCCTGATAAAAATAAGTCAATGAAGTTCAAGGATCAAGTTGTTAGGTCAAATGCTTGGGTTTTGAACAATGATATCCAACAAAGGTTCAAAAATATCTCTCCTCTGAAGTTTTAAAAATCTGCTTCTGATATGTGATCAAAATGTAGCACCTCTGAATCCGTTTGTACCAAAAACCAATGCCTTTCCCCCAAGTGATAAATGTAACCATGTGAAACATGGGAAAATGAAACCTAATATGCAACAATGCACTTGAGAGACTTTATTATGACTATGCATAAATGACAGATGCAATGAAGGATATGTACAAATGAGATGATGAAAAGGCAATATGTACAAATGCAACTAGGAAAGACCTAAGGAATCAAAAAGCACCTATTTGCCAGGTTTTCACCTTTTGGGTTTATTGTTTTTTTTTTTCTCTTTTTTTTTGCTACCAAGGCGCCTATTGTTAGGTTTTCACCAAGGCACTTTTTCTCTTTTTCAATTTTTTTTTTGTTTTTTTTTATATCATCAAGGCTCCTATTTGCTAGGTTTTCACCAAGACAATCATTTTTTTATTTTTGAATGTTTTTTCTTTCTTCATGCTCAATTTTCTCCTTTTTTTGATTTTTTGATTTTCCATTGTTTTTGAAATTTGATTTTTCTCATGTTTTTGGATTTTGAAATTTCTCATGTACAAAGATTTGATGCCAAAATCATCGGATACACACTCGTCTGATACTCTTTCCTCTTATACTCTTTCATCTGATCAGGTATGAAACCTCTTTAGATGGATGCTATAATAGGCTCTTGCATTTCATCACCCTCACAATCAACTAACTTGTAAGTTCCCATTCCAAAAGAGGAAGTAATGACAAAGGGTCCAAGCCAATTTGCTTCCCATTTTCCCTTCTTTTCCCTATCTACCTGTTTTTTAGGGTTTTCTCATAGCACTAAGTCTCCCACTTGAAAAGTTCTCCATTTGATATGATTGTTATAGTTTCTTGAGATTCTATTTTGATAGACCTTCAAATGTTCATAGGCTTGTGTTTGGTGTTCCTCCAACAATTCCATTTGTTGAAGTCGGACGACCCTATAATCATCATCATTGATTAATCCATGTAAAGATACTCTTAAGGATGAGATTTCAACCTCCAATGCTAAAACAACTTCTACCCCATAGACTAAGGAAAATGGTGTAGCACCAGTAGGTGTACGGATGCTAGTCATGTATGCCCACAATGTTGGGTTTATCTGCACATGCCAATCTCTTCAAAATTTTAAGAATATTCTTTTTCGTGGCTTTGGCTTGTCCATTACCTTGAGGATAGTAAATGGAGGAATAATGGTGTGTGATATGAAATGTTTCACAAAGTTCATCCACATCTTTGTTCTTAAATTTTTTTCCATTATTTGTGATGATGGCATGAGGAATACCATATCTGCAAATGATGTGATTAAGGATAAACATGGAAATCTATTTCCCCGTGGCAGTTGTCAGAGGTATGGCCTCTACCCATTTGGTAAAATATACAGTTGTTGTAGTGATATATTTATGACCATTGGAATAAGGTGGGTAAATCATTCCAATAAGATCAAAACCCCATTGGTAAAATGGCCATGGTGTGGTAAAAGGATGCAATTCTTGTGCACATGCATGGATCATGTCTTCATGGTATTAGCATTTTGCACATGTTTTCACAAAGTGACAAACATCATTTTCTAAGGTTTTCCAGAAGTATTCCATGCGAAGGATTTCTTAGCTAAATTCAACCCACTCAAATGTGACCCAAAAATCCCCTCATGAACATATTTTAAAGCTAATCTTGATTCCTCATCCTCTAGATACCTAAGAAGCATTCTGTCAATACCCTTGCAATACAATGTATCTGATAGGATGGTATAACGAGCGACTTGTCTTATAAAATGTCACTTTTTGGGCACGGGTTAGGTCAATAGGTAAAACTTGGTCTTTAAGATAGGAATAAATTGGTCTATACCAAGGTGAGTCATGTCCATCAATTAGGGAAATAATTTGGGTGTCGGGTAAGTCAAAAGCCAGTTTTACCAACTCTTCCACCAAGAATTCATACCTCACATTCTGATCAGGCATTTGGAGTAATGAAGCCAAGGTAGCCATAACATCTGCAACCCTATTCTTGTCTCTTGGAATTTTCTCAGATGTGATTAATGCAAAGTATTTCTTCCACACACATTTTTGACTTTGTTTCATTACATCCCTTATCAAGTTAATTATGTGTTGCATCTAATACACACACATTTCTGGTGGACTGATGGTGAAAACCACTCTGTGGCAGTATCAGATCCTAAAATAGTAAAGAAAAAAGATGTATCCAATGGTGAAAACCTCTCAGAGGCACCAAAGGATGAGACTCTTCATATCCTCCCCAAAAACTTTCAGGAAAGGTCATCAATACTGACTGAACCAACACAGCCAGTAAATTTGGGCACTGTTGAAAATCCTCAAATAGTCCACCTTGCACAATCTTTATCAGAAGAGGAAAAGACATAGTTCACAAAGTTCTTGAAGGAAAAGAAGATCAACTTTGCATGGTCTTATACTGATATGCTAGGGCTAGATCCTAATCTAATCATGCACCACTTATCTATAGCTCCTGGGATCAAGCCCATGAAATAGAAACTTAGAAAGATGCATCCTCATGTTGCATTATTAGTGAAACTAGAGCTAGAGAAATTACTAAAGGCTGGATTTATCAGGGTCATTGCCTATGCAGGGTGGATCTCCAATGTAGTCCCCGTATCTAAAATGGATAAATCTATCTGGATTTGTACAGACTTCAGAGACCTAAATAAAGCATGTTCAAAAGATGACTTCTCTCTACCTAACATTGACATGATCATAGACCTCACATCAGACTACCAGATGTATTCTTTAATGGATGGATTCTCGAGCTATAATCAAATCAAAATTGCCCTCGGGGTTAATAGAAAATTGCATTTACATGTGCATGGGGCACATTTTGCTGGAACGTCATGCCATTTGGGCTAAAGAATGCTGGTGCAACATATCAAAGAGCCATGACAACTATATTCCATGACATGATGCACAAGAACATGTACTACTATGTAGATGACATATTGGCTAAATCTAAAGAAAGAGGTACTCACATTGCTGACCTAAGAAAGATATTGGATCGAATGGAATAGTTCCAACTCAGGCTCAACCCAAAGAAATGTGCCTTTGGGGTCCAGTCAGGGAAGCTCCTAGGATTCATTGTTTCAGCAAAGGGAATTGAGATAGACCCTGCTAAAGTCAAGGCTATACTAGAGATGGCTCCTCCATGCAACATTAGTCAAATGAGGATACTACAAGAAAGACTCCAGTCTATTAGGAGATTCATGTCCAAACTTGTAGATAGGGCACAAGCCTTTACAAAATTAATACATAAATGGGTTACCTTCAAATGGGATGAACACTGTGAAGCAAACTCCAGAGAATTGAAAGGATACCTGGCTACTCCCCCTAGTCTTATGGTGCCTATTCATGGAAAGCCCTTACTCCTCTACATTTCAGCTACAACTACTTCCCTAGGAGTATTGTTAGCACAAGAGGATGAAACAAAGAAAGAAAGAGCTATCTAATATATTAGTAGAACACTAGTTGCCTATGAGCTCAATTATAGCATTATTGAAAAAGCATGCTTAGCAGTCATCTTCACATCACAAAAATTGAGGCACTACATGCTCTCTCATATAATAAAACTCATTGCTAAGATAGATCTTCTAAAGTATCTCTTAAACAGAACAACATTGACAGGATGTTTGGCAAAATGGGTCCTGATTCTAAGTGAGTTTGACATTGAATATGTAGAATGAAGAGCTATCAAAGGAAAGGTCCTTGTAGATCAATTGGTTGATTCAACACTCTAGGATGATGAACCTTTAATAATTGAATTCCCTGATGAAACAATCATGCATCTAATTGAATATCCATGGAAGATGTACTTTGACGGTTCATTCACTCAACAAGGCTCTGGAGCAGGGGTCCTATTCATAGCTACTCAAGGTTACAAATCTCACAAATTGATGTTTCCATGCACCAATAATATTTCAGAGTATGA
This sequence comes from Thuja plicata, assembly GCA_018584345.1. Taxonomy (NCBI): domain Eukaryota; kingdom Viridiplantae; phylum Streptophyta; class Pinopsida; order Cupressales; family Cupressaceae; genus Thuja; species Thuja plicata. The sequence goes on from MU223404.1 coordinate 1,184,079, forward strand.
AGCATTGGTAAATGACCTTAAGCTAGCTATGGAATGGAAGACTGTAGAGTTACACATGTATGGTGACTCCTAACTAATTATCAAGCAGGTCAATGGGGAGTATCAAATGAAAGATGAAAATTTGATGCCCTAAAAACAACTAGTTGATGACCTAAAGAAATACTTTGTCTTCGTCACCTTCCAGCAGATACCATGATCAGAGAACAAAGTTGCAGATGCTATGGCTACATTGGCATCCATGTTACAATTGGAAGAACATCAATTCCGCTATGACTTCTTGGTGGAAGAACTATCCTATCCTTCCTTTGATACCCCTGAGTACCAAGTAATCTTCACTTTGAACGCCCTGGACCAATCTCGATATGCCAATATTATTTCTTACCTTTCTGACCAAACTATCTCTAACAATCTATCCAGAAATGAGAAAAGATCCCTGATTAGGACAACATCGCGTTACATCCTCATAACTAACAATCTATATCAATGAGGTCTCAATGGTACACTTCTTAGGTGTTTAGAACTTGAAGAGTCTGATCTTGCATTAAAAGAAGTCCACGAAGGTGTATGTGGATTACGCTCAAACGGATTTTCATTAGCGAAGAAACTGCTCAGAGTAGGCTATTACTGGCCTACCATGGAGAAAGATTCTATTTAGTTTTCAAAAACCTATCATAAATGCCAGACACATGGAAATCTTATCCATGCTCCTTCTAGAGAACTTATACCTTTCATAACACATTGGCCATTTGAGGAATGGGCATTTGACTTGGTTGGATAAATATATCCCAATTCTTCAAAGCCATGGGCAAATAGGTGGCTATGTTCATTCTGAACTACATTATTTGTAGATATGGGATACCCTCTTCAATTGTAACTGACAATGGGGGCCAATTTAAAAATCAAGACATTGATGACCTATGTGAACAGTTTCATATCACTCAACACTTCTCCTCAATAGATTACCCTCAAGGTAATGGACAGGCTGAGGCATCGAACAAAAATATTCTCAAGATCCTACACAGAACTGTGAGCAAGTATGGCAGAGACTGGCATCTACAAATGAATTCGGCACTATGGGCCTATAAAACAAGCATCATAACACCAACTGGAGCCACACCATTTTCTTTAGTCTATGATGCTAAAGTAGTATTACCTATTAAGGTTGAGATCCCATCTTTGCGGATATCTTTACATGGACTGGTTACTGATGAGCAATATCACATAGATAGGGTGAATTCTCTGTACCTACTAGATGAGCGCAGACAACAAGGGTTTGACCACCTCAAAGTGTACCAAGCACATATGTCCAAAGGCTACAATAGGAAGGTCAAACCACACAAATTTGAAGTGGGGGATCTCGTCCTCAAAGAGAATCCTAAGAACCATCCCAACAGAGAGCAGAAGGGAAAATTTGAACCTAACTGGCTGGGACCTTATGTTATCACTGCTACTTTTGGGACTGGAGCTTATCAACTAGCTACACCTAAGGGGGACATTCTTCTAGATCTTATCAACACTCTACATTTGAAGAGGTTCTATGCTTGATATTTAGCTAGCAGAGCTTGTACAACAAAAAGGTCTCACAAAATACCAAAAAAATTCAGAAAATTGATCCTACAGATATCCAAAAACAATGGAAAAAGTCCTACATAAAAGGTATCCTTGGTGAAAACCTGGTAAACAAGCACCTTGATACTGCAAAAACATTCAAAAAAGCAAAAATAGCAAAAAAAATGAAAAAGAGAAAAGTGCCTTGATGACAACCTGGTAAAATGAGCATCTTGGTAGTAAAAATAAAAGAAAAGAACTTTCCAAGTGGTGAAAACTTGGCAATCAGGCGTCACTTGTGTTTTGCACTCCATCTATCAATGCACTACTGATACTAAGCCTTCATAATTACACCTTTGCTCAACAAGCTGAATTCATTTCCTAAATGGCTATCTTATCCTCGCTTGGGATTTATCTACATTTACGTCTTAGGAATAAGTCATTCTACACTGGGGGCATCTTTACTAGCATGGTAGGTTGCAGTTGCTAGGTTTCTCTAGGATGGTTTGCCTCAAAAACACAATGTTTCTTGATACACGCAAAATGATGTCACTTTTCAAAATAAGGGTGTCTTTTCAAACATCACATATCTAGATATAACATCTACCTTAACAGAGTTCCTACAAAGCTATATTGGATCACAACATGAACAGATTATCCTATCAATGCATAGACATGGAACACCATATTGCTTGTATTCCAATTTTCTGATTGGTGAATCTTTACTGTGTTTGACATATGAATGAACAAGTACTACTTAAACACACAGTTTGATATTGGTTTGATTGTGCTTCTTTTATGTCCTGATGATGTTTTCAACTAGGGGCATCTAAGTAGTTATAAATTTTATTTGATTGATTCACAATTGATGATTTCTTGTGTCTTCTTAGTTACTCAATGACATCTACGCAAAGACAAAGAGTCACAAGGATAGGGGCATAATGTTTTCTTGACTTTCTGTGTATGGTGATTGTTTCAAAATAATCCAATAAATTTCACCTAATATGGATGTTTATGGTAAGAGTTGTCACTATGGGTGGATAGCCGCATATATCTCGATCTTTGTTATGTGTAAACTACGATGCGGTTAAAATGATTTCCTTGTCTATTTTTTGATTCAGATTCTCACAAAGATATACGAAGCATAATGTACCCAAGGATATGAATTTTTAAGGTCATTGCGGGTCCAATATCTTGCCTTCATCAGAATTTGGTATATTAAAAGGAAGGTGACTATTTTTTTATCCTGGCTTCTATGCCTTGATGCCTAAGTCTATTTCCAACATTTCAATTAAACATAGTATTCATACTTTCATAATATCAATGGGTATTAGTGATGGTCATACTATTAGGTGGTATCCATTCCTAAGAGTGCCCAATGATGATAAAAAGCTATACATTTGCATATCAGCGACAGTCCTAAGAGTTTGCATGTAGCTGCATTTAGAGATTGCATGATGCATTTTTGAAAGTACAACATAAGGATTTGAGCTCAAACTCCTTTCTATTTTTAATTCATCTGAAATCTAAGATATTTACATACCCATGCTTCCCAAAATCTTTGATCTATCGGGCAAAAAATTGAACTCACCTTTTAAAATGTGATTAACTTGGTACCTATGTGTTTATTCTTAACACACCATATTTTCCTGCTTCTTCTATTCCTTTCTTTCTTGTCCTAACTGCTTCCTGCAAGTGATACGTTCTTTCAACTGAGGGATTTTATTCTTTTCCTTCGATTTCGTTCCTGAGGGGGCATGATCACACTATCATCAATTAAATTTTTTCTCGAAACAACATTAAAATGACTTTGTTATCGAACAAACTAGGGGCATAACAGTTTCCTTGACTAAGTCAGAAGTGTTAGATAGAAAGCTTTGGTTCTCATAAGCTAGATATCTTGTGCGCCCTCATTTTAAAATATTCTTATTAAGCTCCTGGTAGCTTCTTACTAAATTTTGGACGACCATCAAGTTCAGAATCAGTATTACCAATCTTTGGACGACAACCAAGTTCAGAATTGGTATCTTTAAGATCTTTTATTGATTTTTGGACGAGAACCAATTTCAAAATCAATTCTATCAGTTTTGTTCGATCAAGTGTGAGACTGATCTCATCAACATTTTGTTCAACAACTAAGAACAAAATTCTTAATCTTTGTGAAGTCAAAATCAAAAACTTTCTTTGAATCAATGCGCTGCTCGCACATCAATTCAAAGAGGGGCAAATGTAACCACTTGAATTTGGTCTGTTCCGACTATAGACCCTATTTTCCCTAAGTGTGATCATATCCCTAATTATGTCATGACAATGTTACTTTGGCATAATTTATTTTAAATCAAATCTAATGTCCTAGGTGATGTTTATCACTGAATTATATTAACTATTATAGCCATATGATTCAAATCAATTTAAACCAATTAAATCAAATCAAATTCAAACATGACTATAGTATTTAATTATAAAGGAATTAAATAAATCCCTTAATCAATTGTTCACTTGCAAATAACCCATTCCCCTAGCCTATTTAATTTAATTAAAATGGCTATAGTCCCCTTAGATATTAAAAAACAATAAAATGCTTAAATAATTAATATCCTATTTTTGAATGAATTAAATAAGTTTAATTTATTTCATTTATATTCCCCTAAACCCCAACCTAACCTATCTCAACCACTTCTACCCTGGTTCTAACCCATCTCAACCTATTCCCCCATGCTAATCTAATCCTAATTCTAAATTCTACCCTAACCCACCTCCTAATGTTGTCACATTCCATTAAGGAATGATTAACAACTCAACCCACTTGAGAA